>SJYA01003577.1:0-24663 GCA_006410615.1 Neotragus moschatus | reverse complement strand
CCAAGGCCTTCCAGACAGGAGCACCCTCCCTTCCACTCCTCCCTTCTAGAACCTTCTGTGGATTCCCCCCCCCCCCCAGGAAGGGTGGGGAACCCTACAGGCACCGCTGCCCCAGCGGGTGGGATCCCACATTCAGGTGTGACATGCTTGGGAATGAGATTCGGGGCGGTGGGGAGAGAAGCGAGGTGACTGCAAACACCGAGCCACAGCCACACACCCCAAAGGGATGAAATGTATGTTCTGCGAATTTTACGCAATTCAGTAAAAAGCCAGAGAGCAGGAGGCTGGGCCAGGTTAGGGCCAGGGAGTCAAAGACGAGGCTGGTCCTGGCTCGCAGGAGCTCTCAGGCCCCTGAGAACCCAGGGCTGAGCGCACCACGTGAGCCCCAAGGGGTGGGTGCAGAGGCCCATGCCTGGGACCCCGCGACGGCCCAAAGGCCCACGCCTGGGACCCCGTGACGGCCCGGAGGCCCACGCCTGGGACCCCGCGACGGCCCCGCACCGCATCCTCAGACCCACGTCCGCCGGCCTGCCCAGTGCTAGCGCTGCTCCCACAAAAGCCCCTCAAACAGCTCGGGCTTACTACCCTGTGGATCCGGACATCAGGAGTCTACAGAGGGTCTCACGGACGCAGATCAAGGGGGCGCCAGGGGAGAGCCTGGCCCTTTCACAGCTTCTAAGATGACCCGCATTCCCTGGCCTGTGGCCACACCCCTTCAACCTCCTTCCTCAGACTCTGACCCTCCTGCCTCCTCCTTATGTTCACAGGTGAAATTCCATCTGTAAAACTTCACCTGCAGAGAAGCTTTTCCCAGTCTAGACAGGGTCTAGGGGCTAGAAGCAGGGTATATCTTTTGGGGGCCACGTTTCAGCCCACCACAAGGCTGGCAGCCCGTGGGTGTTCACAGGGTGTCCAGGGTGGCACGAATAACGTGGCATAGGGCACAGGCTCATAGCAACCTTGGGCGGCAGGGGGACCCTTCCCAGCCACAGTTGAAGAGACAGAGGGTCCACGAATATCCCTCCCTAAGACCCCTCAGCAAGCAGGCAGCTGAGAGATGAGACCTCCGAGGGCTGAGGACGCCCTGGTCTCACCGTTCAATTTCAGGCCCAGAGAGGGTCCGCCCTTTGCCATCTCCCTTCCAGGCATTCAGAGCCGTGATGACCCCCAAACAGGACATCCTTCAATCCAGAGGGCCAGCTCCGGCTGTGACGAGGACCCCATCCCCACACACCGGGCTGGCTGACTCCCCATGGACCTCCCCACCATCACTGCTGGTCCCCCAGCCGGCACCGGGCTGGGGCTCTTAGATGAAGTCTTCTATCCAGCAGCCCCTGAGAAGCACAACTGGGGCTTCTGTGGAAGATCAGCTCACGGCACACGGAGCAAGGGTGGTGAAAACGGTCACGTTTCAAAGGAGCGTGTTGGGCTCCTCTCCAGCCGCGAGAGAAGCGCGGGAGAGATTCGTTAGGGCTGTGGGCTTGGTCTGCGGGTTTTCAAAACAGAAGGGTCTAGCTAGAGGAGCCCCTTTGCTGATTACCGACACCAGGAAATGGTCTCAAGCGAACACCACAAGCAGGGTCCCGGGTGAGCGCTGGTGGCTCCAGGCCGTCACATTGCCTGAGAAACCCTCGGCCTGCACAGAGCTGCTCAGACGCGTCCCGCTCGGGAGCAGCCAGAGCCCACCTCCCAGGCCCAGGGAGGGTGAGCTGCAGGGCGTGCCAGAGGGCCTGTCTCCGGGCGCTGTGAAGGGAAAGGACCCCGGGAAGGTTCTGGACTGGGGTTCAGACAGGGAGGGAGAAACCCTGGGTGAGACGGGGCCCGGGGCACATTCAGTGATCAGGGCGAGGGGAAGATACAGGCAAGCTGGGCAGCTCTTCCTGCAAAGGTGCTGTTCTGGTCAGCAGGCCCCGTCCCCGCCTTTGGTCCGCAAACACCTTCCCGGCCCCCTCACCTCCGTCCCCCACCAGCAATAAAGGGTTAAAGCAGCAGCCCTAGGCTGGCCACACCCTGTGTGTCCAAGGAAGGTCAGGCTCTGGCCTGGCTCCTGAGAGGGACCTCTGAGCCCTCGGGACATCCTGCTGATTAAAGCATCTCTGCCTACCTGGGCGGGTGGGGTGCCCAGGCCAGGCCAGAGGGTCTGTGCAATGATGGGGTTTATGGGGAACCTCAGGCCCACAGTATCAGCTGGACCTCTCCAGGGGCTGGAAGCTAAGGTCACCCCCACAGGGGCAGTCAGCCGTGTCTACACGACCCACACCCAGTGAGAACCAGGGCACTAAAGCTCAGGGGGGCCTCCCTGGCTGGCAACTCCCGTCTGTGACGTCACACATCATCCTGGGAGAGCTCAGCGCTGTCCATGGGCGAGGAGACCCGGAAGTCTGCACCTCGTCTCTCCTGGACTCCAGTTTATGTGCCTTTTCCATCTGCTGACCTGGGCCTGCCTCCTTTCTCTGGAATAGACCAGAGCCCTGAGGATAGCGGCTCAGCTGGGTCCTGTGAGTCATCAGGCCCAAAGGTGGTCTCGGGGGCCCCGACAGGCCCTGTGACGTCCTTACAGCAAACTGGGACATGTACCGAGCCTTCCTGCGGGCCAACGCCGACCCTGGGGTTCAGCCTCACTTGCACGAACCCTGAGACACCCCCTGGGTTTACCCTACTCCCAACCAGCTCCACGAGGAGCTGCCCACACGAGGCGTGTAGCCCTCCAGACTGGAGTGGCTCTCAGCCGCTCCACAGGCTAGACCGCCGCTCTCTGCTCACTGTCGCCCTAGGGGCTGGGGTCTTCATTCCCCATCCAGGGGGCCACTGTGCCCACATGCTGCCCAGAAGAAAGAGGGAAGAAGGCGCGTTTCCAAGTCCACGGGCCAGCCTCGGAGAGCTGGCCTCTGCCCACCCAGTGCAGGAGCGGCTGGGGAGGCACCTGTGCCGTGGGGCGGGGGCCCTGGGACTGCGGGGATGGAGGGGTCAGGGGAGATGGGGAGAGAGAGCTGAGAAGGCCAGGGCGCCGCCCGGCCCCTCAGGGACCTCCACACTGACCAGAGGTCACCTGTTCGCTCTCCAGCCCCTCACCACTTTCTCAGCCACAAGCAGACTCCCTGGCCAGCTGTCAGCCCCAGGGAAACCAAGGCTCCGGGAGCCAACAGACAGGGCGGTCACGGTCTCGGCCACGGGCCGCGTGCGCCCCAGGGCAGGGCCTGGGGAGCCTGACACTGAGCTCAGCCCACCACAGGACTTCGTGCACCCCAGGGCAGGGCCTGGGGAGCCTGACACTGCACTCAGCCCACCGCAGGACCTTGTGTGCCCCAGGGCAGGGCCTGAGGAACCTGACACTGCACTCAGCCCACCACAGGGCCGCGTGTGCCCCAGGGCAGGGCCTGGGGAGCCTGACACTGCGCTCAGCCCACCACAGGGCCGCGTGTGCCCCAGGAGCACCCCTGCGCTCCCCGACACCAGGCCCCCGACCAGGAGGATGGTTATGAGATGGGAAGAAAAGATAATACTCTCGCTTTACATGACGAAGCCATTTCCCCATCTCCCCTAACCCCTCCGCCCCTGCAGTCCCAGGGCCCCCCCCCCACAGCACAGGTGCCTCCCCGGCCGCTCCTGCACTGGGTGGGCAGAGACCAGCTCTCCAAGGCTGGCCCGTGGACTTGGAAACGCACCTTCTTCCCTCCTTCTCCGGGCAGCATGTGGGCACAGTGGCCCCCTGGATGGGGAATGAAGACCCCAGCCCCTAGGGCGATAAAATGACTGACTTCCGTGGCACCAACTCTATTCCAGCCTACACACACGCGTAGACACGTCCACAGGTGGAGGACAAGCTGGAACAGGGAGGAAGCACCCGGAAGGCAGCCTGTCATCCGGGCTAGTGAGGCAAAGAACGGACGACCGTTTCTGGGAAAAACACAAACAAGAAAAGACAGGAACTCTCTGTGTATCCAGCAATGACTCACTTTTTAAAACTACACATTTTTAAACAGTCCCGGTTACAGACAAAAGCTACATACTGAAAACCAAGCCAGGCAGCTGGGGGCCTCACAGGCAGAGAGCTGTGGGCCAGGAGGTGGTGCAGGGGTTTCATCCTAACATTATGCTTCACACCCTAAACGTGCTCTAAATATTCTCGAATGAGGAGAAGCCGATGGCAGCCCACTCCAGTGCTCTTGCCTGGAAAATCCCATGGACGCAGGAGCCTCGTGGGCTGCAGTCCACGGGGTCGCACAGAGTCGGACACGACTGAAGCGACTTAGCAGCAGCAGCAGCAGCAGCAGCATTTTTAAACAGCCTGTCCTTCATCTGACATTTTAAAAAATCCTCAGTTGAGTGAAACTTCTGA
Source organism: Neotragus moschatus (assembly GCA_006410615.1). NCBI lineage: Eukaryota > Metazoa > Chordata > Mammalia > Artiodactyla > Bovidae > Neotragus > Neotragus moschatus. The sequence continues at coordinate 20,324 of SJYA01003577.1, read as the reverse complement.
GTCTTTCGAGAAGCCAGCAGGAAAAGAGGTTCTGGGTGGGTTCCCTGATGTCTGCATCTGTTCCCAAGACTCTCTGGACCTGGGCAAACAGCCGCACCAAGGGGCCCGCTGCAGTGGGCATCCTGGTTTTGGGACCCCCCAGCCCACAAGCGTGTAGGGACCCGCATGACAACACCAGGGGGGAGCCCTCTCCAGAGCTGAACCACTCTTACAAGGTCGCCCGTACCCACCCAGGCGAGACCCCCAGCCCCTGTATCCTGAGGAGGAATCATCTCTGCCCCCCGAAACCTCTCTCTCCCACCCTGCTGGCCCATGACCCAGGGACACCGGGGGAGGCAGGCCCCAGGCTTGAACCCCATTGGGTGTGGAAGCTGATCTCCCTGACCCCGATCTAAGGGTCAGAATCTGCAATGACCAGGTCTCACCAGGGGCTGCCCTCTCCTGTCCCCTGTGGCCGGCATGTCCCCACCCCCCCAGACGTCTCCGCCCCCTCAGTCCCAGGGTCCCCCACCCTCCAACATCCATGTGTCAGAGATCAGACCCCAGCGCCATGGAATTCTCTGCAAACTCAAGCAGAATTAAAGCCAAGAGTGGGGAGATTCCTGCTGGGGGGGGCGGGGGGGGGCNATGTCCCCACCCCCCCAGACGTCCCCGCCCCCTCAGTCCCAGGGTCCCCCACCCTCCAACATCCATGTGTCAGAGATCAGACCCCAGCGCCATGGAATTCTCTGCAAACTCAAGCAGAATTAAAGCCAAGAGTGGGGAGATTCCTGCTGGGGGGGGCGGGGGGGGGCGGCCACAGCCACAGGCAGGCAGGCCCCCTGGCTCAGCCCCATCTCCACAAATAAACACCGCTATTTCACTGGAGGCAAAACCCAGGTCTGACGTGTGGAGAGGGCATTTAGGTAGGTGATGATCTGTGAAAGGATTAATTTGCTGATCTTATTTCCTAAATCGAAAGAGATTTTGCAGCCATCAGTAACAGGCGTGCAAGATTTCCCGGGTGTGAGCTAAAGCCTCGCCCCTCCTCCCCACCCCTTCCAGCCGCCACCAACAGGCAACCCAACATGCTGAAAATCCAGGAGAAAGGCCCGGGCCGAGGGCATCTGTTCAAGACTCCAGGATCTGTGGCAGGGCACACGGGAGGCAAACGAAGACGAAGAGGTGGGCGCCCTGCCGCGCGCTCCGCGAAGCTCACCTGATACCTTTGTTCTGAGCCAAGTTGTGCAGGGAGAGTCTTGACAGGGCGGAGATGACCTGCGAGGGAGACGAAAAGACGCTTCTGTGATTTCATGAGAAAGCCGGACGTCGCCACGAGGCGGTCACGAAGTGCTCTGTGCACGTCGAGAACTGTCACTAAAGCACTTTTCATCTCAGGAAAAAAAATAACGAGAAACAGGGCAGGAGACCTTTTAGGCGAGACGCCGCCTCCTGCTCCGGGTGCGGGTGTGTCGCCCCGGGGCCCTGATGTTTGCCGGGGGCCACGAGCGCCCGTGCGCGCCCCGGAGTCCGGGCCTGGGCTCACGGCCACTCGCTGAGTCCCACCCTCCTCTCCCCGGGAGAGGGTCTGCCCAGGCGGGGCCACCGCAGGAGTACACACACACCACACCGCACAGCACCCCCCCGGCTCCTGCTCTGGAAGGCACCGTGTGATTTAACAATAACTCCTGTCACGGTGGGGGCTGACCCCTCTCACAGGTGGGGAGACAGGGGCCCAGAGACGTCGAGTGACTTGCCCAAAGTCACACCGCAGCGCGGAGCGCACCGCAGGCATACACATCCCAGCGGAGAGCTCCCTCCCCTTCCGGCCCCTCGGATCTTTCCACGTGGACCATCTAAACAGATGCCCGGCTAGCTAGGCGGTCAGGGTGTTCAGGGAAAACAGAGCGCCCCAGGTTCCGATCGCACTAGGGGATCCCAGGAGGCTGTCCCCAGATGGGCAGGTGTGTCAAAGTCCTGGGGTCCCTGCCCCAGCCCGGTCCTGCCCTGTAACCAGCCCCCTCCAGACACACAGGACCCACCCGGCTCCCTGCCTCAGAGGCCTCAACACGGCCAGTCCACAGACCTTCAGATGACCGGGGCAAGCAAGGACGAGGCTCCACAGACGGTCAGGGTGAACGGGGGCCAGGCGAGAGCATGGCTGACCCTGAACACAGAGCGTCACACGCTCGGGCGTGACACGCTGGTCACGCAAGCTGCTCACGGTTCCCAGCGGGACTCACGGGGACCTGCTGTGAGAGACCACGCACCAGGGAGGCAGAGAGACAGGCCTTGACTCCGAGAGCCCCCGCGTGTGCACGGGTGTGTGTGTGTGCATGCGTGCACCACGGCCTGTGATGACCACTGGCTACACTCACGGACACCCTCTGCTGGGCGCTGCTGCCCAGAAACTGAGCCCAGTGAGCCTCTTATGTGCGTCATCCCGGCGAATCCTCACACCCCTACGAGGCTGGCTGTGTACACGTGGGACTCGGGAAGCCCGAGGCCAGGTCACCTCCCCAAAGCCCCCGACCCGGGACACAGGCCTCAGATCTCCTGTGAGGTGGCTCTCCGTCCAGCGGCAATTTTCTAGAAGTGGGGAGAGACGCCACACTGCACAGAAGGGCCCTTTCTCAGCTGGCGAGACGGCGGATTCGGCCAACAAGCCGCACGCTATGCGCTGACTTCCGGGAGGGGCTCTGTTTCAGGGGCCGGTTCGCTCAGAAGTCGTGAATCCAAGCAGCGACAGGGCTCCTCTGTGTCTTCTCAGACAAGACTGAATGGGCCGCCTGTGTGGCTGGCCCAGCCGGGGCCCACACTTGTGTGTGCCACGAGGCCTTTCACACACAACGAGCGACTCAGCTGCTGCTGTGATTCTTGGCTTTTAAGGGCTCTAAATATTTAGGAAGAACAAAAATTAAAGCAATATTGCTTGGTGTCCTTACAGTCACTACACAGAATGCTGAAAGTGCCGGGGCCGAGGGTTTGGCAACTGAAGGGCACACGTGCCGCCCCCTCCTACGCCAACCGTGGCAGACATCACCAGTCAACTGCTGCACTCCTCCACCCTGAGCCAGGTACAACTCAGGATCCTCCCTGCAGAATCCAAACAAGACACCAGCAAAGGGTCAGCATCGGCTCAGGAAACAAAGCTTGTCTGCTGATCTGGGGTCAGGGCCGCGTCTCGTCCGGGTAGAGCCCAGGACAGCGGGGAGCTGCCACAGGTGAGTGAGCCGAGGCCAGGAGACGGGCCCGTGTGCCCATGGTCCTCGGTCTCGGTGGACAACGCGGCCTCTGCAGCCGCCGTGACCACAGCAGGGCTCGGCCCTGAGCTCGCAGCCACTCTGCTCCAGGCCAGAGCCTGTCGCTAGTGGTTAGTGAAGGGCTCTGGATTCCGGTCACCAGACGGGGCCAGCTCCTTAAACGGGGTTACCCGTCCCAGCTCTGCCCAAGGCGCCCTGTCCCCTGCTGGTGCGTCCTGCACGTCTGTGCAGAAAGGGAAATCTCAGGTCTCACCTGGGGGGGCCCGGGCTCAGTGACCCGGGGCCCAGGGCAGGGGCTCCGGGGAGCAGACCCCTGAGAGCTGTGGGGTCAGATGAGGGGAGGAGCCCCCGCGAGAGTTAAGGGAGCAGCTGTCACGAAGCACCGAGTGGCTCCCGGAGGCACCTCTGGCCGGTGATTCCCCCCCCTCGGGGTGAGAGCTGGGCTTCCCCAGAGGCATCCCTCTCCCGTGAGGATCAAAAGCCTCCCGGCTCAGGGTCCCTGCCAGCTCCTCTGAAAATGTAAATGTCAAGGGATGACACTTCCCCCGCTTCCACCTCCCTTCTCATCCACGTCCCTGATAACGAGCGGAAAGACGCACAGCGGCTTGTCTTGCCCTCTCCCTCTCTCCCTCCACACGGAAGGCTCAGACTCCTGCGCTCAGCAATCCAGCGGCAGCTCCCGCGGGGCCCGCGAAGCCTCAGCCCGGGCGAGCAGAGGAACATGTGTGCAGAGGCTGGGCAGGGAACCAGCGGGAGGAGGGTGTGTGCCCGCGGGCACCAGTCGTGCCGGGAGCGGGCACCGGCACGCCAGCTCCCCAAGCCAGGGCTGTCTGTGCTGTCCTCTCGCGTCCGCCTCCCGCCTCGACCGTGACCCGCGGTGTTTCAGCCCCCTTACTTGGTGAAGAAACCAGAACGCTTCTGATAGCGCAGAGCCTGGAGCCCGAGGCCTGGACCCTGGCTGGTGGTCTCGCTGGGCCCCACCAGGCGTGGACTGCTCAGACCCCGAGGCGGCGCCCCACCAGGCGTGGACTGCTCAGATCCCGGGGCGGCGCCCCACCAGCCTGCATCCGGGCAAACAGACTGCCAGATAGCGCTGGCCAGTCGGCTTCCTCGCCTTCACGGGAGGAGCTTTAGAATGGAGGCTCCCAGGCTCAGCCCAGAGGGCGGTCGCCCCTCCCCAGAAGGTGCCCCCCGCGGAGCAGGCGTGGGGCGAGGTGGGGGAGGGGACCGGAGTCTGGGATGCAGTCAGATGGCCTGCTGGTGGGGAAGAGCCTGCACCATCCTGGGTTCACATCCGGCCACCGGCCTCAGTCTGCCCGCCTGTGAAATGGGGATGAGCGTACCCCTCCCGTGAGACTCCTGGACTCGCTGGAATGTGTGCCAGGCGTCTGGCCTGCAGCAGCGTGTGTGCATGACCGGGGCTCGAGGAGATCCACGCGGTGATTCAGGGCTGGCTCACTGCTCCACCGACTTGGGCTTCCCGGCGGCTCGGCAGTAATGAGTCTGCCTGCAGCCCAGGAGGTGCAGGTCGGCCGCTGTGGGGGAGGATCCCCTGGGGGAGGGCGTGGCAACCCACTGCAGTATTCTCGTCTGGAGAAGCCCACGGACAGAGGAGCCTGGCGGGCTACGGTCTATGGGGTCGCAAAGAGTCGGATGTGACTGAGGGACTTAGTGCACACACACGAGAAGCTTGCCCTCGCTCGGACGAAAACACAGGAAGAGGGGAAAGGTCTGGCTCCAGGCTCGAGGCTCACGACTTTGTTGTGACTTCAAAAGAGAAGCTCAGGATGAGGGCTGAGAAGGCAGAGACCGACGGCCGAGGGAGGGACAGACAGACAGACAGAGGGGGTGGGGCGGCACCACTCAGAGGCCTCCAGGGCAGACGGACTGGACATCCAGAGGCCTCCAGGCAGGCCTGGACTCCGCAGCCCCTTGCCCAAGCCTGCTGAAACCTGGGGACAAGCAGTCAGACAGCAGCCTTGCAGGCTGGGCCCTGAGCGGGCAGAGTCAGCTGCAGGCTGCCCAGCTTGCCAGCCCTCCTCTGCTTGGGGCCCTGGGCTGCAGCAGCCAGCTTCCCGGTGGGGCACTGGCTCTAGTTCAGGGAAGGACTCGCCTCCTACCTTTCCAGGGCAGGGTCTGCAAACTGCAGGCGCTGACCTGCTGATGAGGCATAACTCAGGTCCTACGGGCACTTTTTCCACTGAAGTAGGATGAGACAGGGACGGACAAGACGAGACAGACAATACTGGGAAGGAGGAGCCGTGGACTTTATCTTCAGTCTGGAGGACACGAATGACTCGGCTTCCCCGACTCATTCACTCGTCAAACATTCAACGTGCCCTGCGAAGGGCCAGCCACGGGCCTTCTGGCCAGGTCGTAAGAGAGGATGGATCAGGCTCAGGGACGTTTTCAGAGCTCCAAGAGCCCCAGGAGGCTCCCTCCCAGGAGATGGGGCGGGCCAACACTGTGCCCCCATTTTACAGACAGGAATCGAGGCCAAGGGACCCACAAACTCCTCAAGGTCACACCACAGCAACTATCACATCTGACCTTCAAAACAGGCCCCGAGCAGCCTCTTGACAGACAAGGATGACTGCCGCTCACCGAGTTCATGCGGTGGCCTCAGAACAGCGACTGCAAGGGTGAGCCAAGAATGTTCTGGGGTATGGGTGAGTGGATAAGCAGAAAGGCGGGTGGGCGGGTGGATGGTGTGTGGTTGGAGGGAAGGATGGACGGGCAGAGGGGTGGAAGGATGGATGGACAGAGGGGTGGAAGGATGGACGGGCAGAGGGGTGGAAGGATGCATGGACAGAGGGGTGGAAGGATGCATGGACAGAGGGGTGGAAGGATGCATGGACAGGTGGGTGGAAGGATGCATGGACAGAGGGGTGGAAGGATGCATGGACAGGTGGGCAGGTGGGCAGACAGGATCAACAGCCCAGGTTCCGATGAGAACCTGCCTCCCAATCCTACACCTCAACTACAGGATGAACGATCATTTATCAAGCCTTTACTAAGTGACAAGCGGTACACTATGAGGATCACGACGCAAACACGGTTCCTGCATAAAATATCTCTCCCCAGCCCTCCATGCACCAGACGCAGACACTGGGGACTCGAGAGAACAAGGGCCCTGCCCCAGGTCTGTGCTGGCCACAGCCGTACTCCCATCACGGGAGCCAGCAGTGCCCAACAAAACCCCGGGCTCCTCTTCCAGGCCCCCTGCACGCCTCCCAGCCTCCCCGCAGATACTGAGGTCCACCCGACGGGAGCAGACCTCCCGGGGGCTACTCTCAGGCGCGGTTCACGGAGCGTCCCTGCTTCTGGGGCGACCTCCAAAGCCTCAGGTTAGAGGTGGCAAAGCGCCATCACACTGGGTCCCAGAAGGTCTGCGCGGCACGAGAGGCCGTGCCCGCATGCACGCACTGTACGCCGGGCCCTCCCTGAACTGTCCCGCCGTCTCCGGTGGAAGCCGGCCCATCCCAGGTGCCACCTGCCCCTACACTGCTCTCACGAGGCCGCGCGCCACTCTGCCTTGGGCTCCACAGCACCGGGCTCTCGAGTTGCAGGATGTCAGTTCCCAACCAGGGAATGAACCCACAGCCCTGAACTGCGAGGTGGATTCTCAAGCACTGGACCACCAAGTCCCTGCCCTGCAACTCAGGACCTGAGCCGAGGACCCCACAGAGAAGATCCAGAGGAAGGATGGCTGGGGGAAGGATGGCCAGGGACACACCTCGGCCTTTGAAAGGGCCGGGTGCCCGGTCGCTGGTCAGCTGGCGAGTGAGCGGGTCCATCAGCCCCGCGTGGTCAGGGGGGCCCCACCCTTCTGAGGAATCACTAAGTGGGAACGGCACAGACCAGGAAAGACCCCCTTATCAGCCAGGACCAGGCATCGCAAACACGCAGCAGCACCTCGGAGCCAACCGGCCGAGACGATCAAGTCATTTAAATACGTTGCCCCGGAAACTCTCTATCTGCGGGGGAAAATCTACAGCCAGCACGGCTGCATATTCAGAAGCAAGTCGTTATAGATGGTGCTCTCCAGCTCAGCCGGCGGCGACCTGCTTTTTCTCTCTTCGCGTTGAAAGCAAGGTCAGAGACACCGGTGTCTCTGCCTCCAGCGGCGAGGAGGGGCTCGCCATGGACCGCGGGCGCCACGCTCGCGTTCAGACGCCGCCTCCAACCGGCCGGGAAACAAAAGCAGGCAGAGCGCGGTCATCTCAGCCACCGGCTTCGGCAGGGCAGCACCCGGGGCCCTATGGATGGGGTCTTCCTTCAAGGGAGCCGGAAGGAGGCTGGGAGATGGGAGGGGGCCGGACTCCAGGCCCCAAGACAGCGAAACAGCCAAAAGAAAACCCACCGGTGGGGCCGGGTGACCGGTGGCAAGGGAGGGCGGTCTGCTCGTCCTTAGGGGGTCGGAGCTTCAGAGTGACTCAGGAGGAGCAAAAAAGGCTAACAAGAAAGAAACGTCTATCAGCATCTCGGAACTGGACACTGCTTTGTCCTGCCCTTGAACCGAGCTTCCAGTGAGACTTGAAACCACTCCCCCATCTAGCTTCCTCGTTTGGTGGGTCCAGATCAAGAAAAGACGCTCAAATGCAGGGAGGAGACACCACTCTGAGCCTCGGGACCAGCAGCAAGAGTCTCTGAGACAGGGACAGACGGAGGGCTGAATGCCGACATGCGGGACCCCTGAGCCGGGCGCCCTGCGGGGCCTGAGCTGGAGGCCTCGCAGTCCCCTGCCCACGGCGCACCTCCAGGGCAGTCAGCGCCTGCACGCCTCGGTCCCTCCGTGTGTGGACCTGGCCGTCTCCACAGCCACCCGCCAGAGGGGCCGCTCGTCTCTGCAAGGTGAGAAAACTGAAGCCCAGAGGGTACAGCGACGTGACCGAGGCTTCACCGCTGGGGTCAGGGACCACGCCGGAGTCGGGCTCCCGAAACATACAGGAGGCCCCACAAAAGCAGGGACACCAAGCGTCTGTCCTCGCTGCCTCCCCCAGGCCAGGAGAAAGCCCGAACCCCCGCTCACCCCGGGCGGGTGGTCACGGGGCACAGGCTGGCTCCGCTGCCAGCTCCGTAACTCCCCCAACCATCCGCCCCACCCCTAGGGCCCCAGTTTCCTGCTGGGAATGAGGGGCTGCAACCTGGCTACCCTGAGGGCTCAGCTCATGTCTACAAGTCCTCGGCACAGCCAAAGGAGGGGCCAAGCAGAAGCCCCCAGGGATGCTACAGCCGTGAACAGCCCCGGACCAGGAGCGTGGAGAGGCAAAGAGCCCGAGGCCTTGGAGACCAGCTGACCGCCACACTGAGCCCAGGAGGGGCGAGGGGCAGGGGGCAGGGGCCACCTCGGCCCCGAGCACCCACACCTTCTTTGTGTCTCTGAGGCCATGCAGGGTTGGGGGCTGAGGTTTACTATCCCTTCCTTCCTGATACCCTGGGAAGAGCTGCAAGAGGAGAGCTGAGCGGCAGACTCTGCTCCCTGGTGCCATAACCCTCCTGGCTGCAATCAGCTAAGGTGCCGGCTTAGCCAGTATGCAGGGGTGCCAGCCCAGTCCCCGGCACCTCGAGGAGAAGCAGGAGAGGCCAGGGGGCAGCGCTCCATATGACTGGGAGCCAGGAGAGAAGAGGCTGGGAGGGAACTGGATCCAGGTGTCATCATGGGGCACAGTGAGGGGCCAGGAGAGGGTGGAGCGCCCAGAGCCCCCATCACGGGATCCCTGCAACAGACAGTGTCTGTCCAAGGGCCCTGGGCACTGGCCGTCTGTGGCCCCTGATCCTCAACATCGGGGCACAGGACTGGGAGGACCAGGGCGGAACCCAAACTAGAGGTCTTCCCGACCAGAAAGGTTTGCAGGAATCAGCCAGGGAAACGCAAGTCTGTAGCAGAAGGAGCTTAGCAACCATCTGGTCCAAAGTCTTCACTCTGCAGACGGGAAACCTAAACCCCGGCTTGGGAGACACAAGTGATTGGCAAAGGCCACCCAGGACCCTCCAGGCAGACACAGCGCGGGAAGCAGGGATCCCGTTTGGAGCGCAAGGCCCTGCTCTGATTGGCCTCGTGACAACCACTGCGGACACGTGTCCAGCCCTGCCCCAGCCAAGTCTTTATGAGGCTTATTTCTTTTTAATGATTTAAACTTCCCCCTCCTCCTCCTCGAAGGCAATGGCACCCCACTCCAGTACCCTTGCCTGGAAAATCCCATGGACAGAGGAGCCTGGTAGGCTGCAGTTTGTGGGGTCGCTAAGAGTCAGACACAGCTGAGCGTCTTCACTTTCACTTTTCACTTTCATGCATTGGAGAAGGAAATGGCAAACCACCCCGGTGTTCTTGTCTGGAGAATCCCAGGGACGGGGGAGCCTTGTAGGCTGCCGTCTATGGGGTCGCACAGAGTCGGACACGACTGAAGCGACTTAGCAGCAGCAGCAGTTCCCCTCCTCGCTACATCTACCAGGTGTCTCTGCCAATCTTCCCATTTCACGGAGGAACAATTGAGGCTCAGGATTCATGGATGAAAGGGGGTGAGCAGAGGTAGACCCAGCTCGTCCATCTGCCCCAGATCTTCAGCCCGGCCCCGCCCCAAAAGGCGGGCTCATCGAGCCCTGATCGGAGGCCAACAGAGCAGCCTCACCTCCAGGCATGAGAGCAGGGCTGCCAAGTGAGGCCCTGAGGCTCCTGAAACTGAAGCTCCAATCCTTTGGCCGCCTGATGCAAAAACCTGACTCACTGGAAAAGACCCTGATGCTGGGAAAGACTGAGGACAGGAGAGAAGGGGGCGACAGAGGACGAGATGGTTGGATGGCATCACCGACGCGATGGACAAGCATTTGAGTGAATTCCGGGAGGCGGTGATGGACAGGGAAGCCTGGAGTGCTGCAGTCCATGGGGCCGCAAAGAGCCAGACGTGACTGAACCACTGAACTGAACTGAGGTTCCTGGGGGCCAGGAAGCGCATCAGACCACAAGGAAGCTTAGGGAGCTGGAGGAGTGGGTCGCCCCAGCCACTCACCGTCTGTGAATGTGCGTCCCCCGCCCCCTCGACCCGCTCCCGCTATCACAGCTGCGATGACTGAGAGGAGCGGGCTGGGCCTGCCCCGCCCCATTCGGCAGGTAAGAGGTGAGCCGAAGGCAGGCCAAAACGGCATCTCAAACCCAGCCACGGACAGGCGGCGACACGGACAGGCGGCGGCACGGCTCCCCGCTGGTCCGAGGCGAGGCCGCCCAGCGGTGAGTCACTGCCCAGAAGGCACCAGAACCCCAGGGGCAGGACTAGACACCCCGCCCAGGCCTGGGATGCCGACACGCTTTACAGAACAGCACGGGGAGGCAGAAGGACGCCCAGCCCCAGGCGAGGGCCGTCCCCCTCCCCACAGCCCCCCACTGCACTCTCCCTTCTCTCACCCTGGGGACCCGAGGGGCCAGCCTGCTCCTGGAGCGGGGCTCCGTGGCCCCACCTAGCTGCGCCTGCCTCTGCTGCTACATGGCCTCCTGCCTCGGCACGGGCGGTTTGTCTCCAGCACAATCCCACGGGGTCAGGACCGTCGCCCTGCCTTTCCAGATGAGGAAATCATGGCCCGTGCAACCAGGCCACTCTGAGAGGCGGGATCTGCACCTGCGTCTGCGCTCCGTCCTCACGCTTGAAAGAGTTGCTGAGAAACAGGGAGTGGGTCCTGTTTTCCTCCATCCCCTCCCAGGACCACAGCTGGGGGCACTGGGTGCTGGGGCAGTGGCTGTCCCCAGCACACAGACCCAAGGGTGCCAGACCACAGTCCCCGAGGCCGGGGACCCACGCCACTGGGCCACCTGGCCTGCCGCCGAGAGTCAGCCCACAAGCAGCCCTCAGAGTCACACCAGACTCACAGGGCCTCCCTGAAGGAGCCAGCACGCAAGTGGGCCCAAGCCCTGACCCTCAGCCTGCACCCTGACTCCCAGCTCGCGCCCTGACCCCCCGGCCCGAGCCCTGACCTCTAGACCGGAGCCCTGACCCCCGGCCCGAGCCCTGACCCCCGGCCCGCGCCCTGACCCCCGGCCCGAGCCCTGACCTCTAGACCCGAGCCCTGACCCCCGGCCTGAGCCCTGACCTCCGGGCCCGAGCCCTCACCATGAGTATGGTGCTGTGCTGCAGTCACCCGCCTGGCTGAGCGAATCCTCAGCCACGTGAGAAGGTGATGCCGTGCCCCGTGTCAGATACAGAGACTGAGGGTCAGAGTGGCCAGCTTCACCCTGACAGAGACAGCCGCGAACCTGCCTGGTGAGTGCCCCAGCCCCAGTCTAGGCCTGACCCAGGAGTGCCCCGCCCCCGCCCCGGCACTTCTGGCTCGCGGGCTCTGGGCTCCGGGCCCCATCCATCAGACCCCCGGCTGCCACTGGGGCGCGGCGACAGCAGCCATCGCCTGGAGAGGGCCGCTGCGCTCCGGAGCCGCTGCACTGTACTCCCTGATTAACAGCCATTTTAATGGGAAGGGGAGCGAAAACTCTTTTACGCCATGGCAGTAATTTTTCAATACACACACTTATCTCTGAAATGATGGCTTAGTAACTCCGTTATTAACTGCTAGCACAGCCCCAGTGCCCTGAGCACCATGAACCCCTCCACCCTCGCCCGCTCCTTGCTTCTGACGCCAGCGCCTGAAGAGCCTTGGGAGCGCTGGCCACCCTGCAGCGTTTTCTCTACTCTCTCCCTGGGCTTTCTGACGGCAAGGGAGGGCGCGGCCCTGCCCCCAGCTCCTGGAGCAGGGCAAAGCTCCGCCTGCGCTGCGTTCACACTCCCAGCTCTGCTGATATCCCGCGGGAGGGGAGGCAGGGATGTTGGGGGTGACCGCTGGCACCGCAGCAGCCATGGAGCTGTGTGAGGACAGTCCTGAGCAGCTACACAAGTCAGAGGACCAAGTGCGAGCCCAAGTGTGTCTGTGCCTAGGTGGGTGTTTCTGGAACGATCTGATAGCACTGAGCGTTCAGAAAGGTCGTGCTGAGGCTGACAAATGACGGTCCCTGTCCATTCCCAGTGGAGAAGCGAATGCTGAGCGTAGCTGAGTCCCAGGCTCCTCCGCTGAGGAACGGGGGCGACACACACTCGTGGCTGAGGAGCCCCTGTGCTTTGCGCACACAGTCACGGCCACAGTCATCACTTCTGCCCGTCCTGGGACTGGCCCCCCGCTGCCACGCCCCCAAGTCCACTGTGGTGGTCTGTCGCTGGACAACAGTTAGCCTTCCCTGGGGACTGAATGTCTGCACCCCCAGAATTCACGTACTGAAAGCCCTGCTCCCCGATGCATTTGTGGCTGGAGGTGGTTAGGTCATGAGGGTGGGGCCCCGTGAAGGGGATTAGCGCCCTCAGAAGAAGAGAGTGGAGAGAGACGTTCTCTGTTTCTCGCCGACACCTGGGGACACAGAGGCAGTGCTCCCGGCATCCTGAGCTGATGAGACGGCCCCGAGGAGACGGTCCTGCAGACTGTGCCCACAGCCAGCCTGTCCCCAGGAGGGTAGGGAGAGGCTTTCCAAACGGGTCCACAGAGCCACAGGCAGGGGTGGGGAGGAGCTGAGGGCAGCTGCTGACCATGTGCTGTGGGCCGCCCACTTCCCTTGCTCCTGTTTCCTACAAGAGGGAGCTGGGCTCAGGGCCTCTGCCCAAGGTCTCCCCGCGGCCCTGGCCAGGCACACTCCGCCCCCATCCCAAGGTTCCTGGGGCAAAGCCTCCCACGGGGCAGAGGGCCAGGCTTGGTGCCACTAAACGCAGCTTCGTATCCAGCTGCAGAGAGTCCCTGCAACCCTGGCAATGCCTCAGCTCTCGAGGCCCCCGGCCCTCGTCTGTGACGTGGCAACAGTCACACAGCAGGGCTTCTCCCTCCTCCCCCACACGGTCAGCAGGGGTCAGCAGGGTCAGCGAGCAGCAGGACATGCCAAGCCCTGTGGAGGGACGAGAGGTCACAGGGAGCTTCTGGAGCTCACAGGACCCAGCACGTGCTCAGTGTTGCAAGGACAGGCGCAGCAGCAGGAGACTAACCGAGCTGGGGGGCAGGGGGCATCAGGGAAGGCTTCCTGGAGGAGGCGCCTCTCAACCTCAGACCCGAGGGGCGAACAGGACGTGGCTGGGTGACAGGCTAGCGTGTGTCACAGTAAATGAGGGCGCCCTGCCCACAGGATAGCCTGGTGCCTGACACTGCGGGGTGCAGCCAGCTCACCCCAACCATGAGGAACCCTCCTCTTTGGGAAGCAGAGTCAGCCCAAGACCCCTGCAGCCCGGCATCTTTGTGCAAAGGAAACCCTCGGCGGGAAAGAAGCCTACGGTGACTCTCCCTCCCCTGCGTGCGCTGATGGAGGAAGCAGCTGGAAAACAGGCCGAGCTCCAGACTGCGCCCCCCAGTGTGGCTTCCTCTTGACTCCTGCTTACTCCTGGCCCACTGGGGCCTTCCCGCACCAGCCACCGCACAGATTCTCTTCCTATTAATTCTTGTGAGTAGGCTTCAAAGATGCATTTTTTCCCCAGAATAGATTCCCCATGACCACAGGAGGGGAGCTGGCCTGGAGTGGAGGAGACAGACCTGCTGCCTGCGGGGGAGCTGAGCAAGGACTCGCCAGTGCCCCAAGGCCCCGCTCGGCCCCCGCAGCCAGCCTCACGAGGGCCGTGCGAGGGATGCTGGCCCCAGCAGGAATCCGGTCTTTGAAATGCCGTCTCACCCCGGGGGAGTCCACGGGCATGTGAAAGCCGGATGCCACGAGGGGCCCTGTGGGGCCAGAGAAGGACACGCGGGAGTGCCAGGAAGCGCGATAGAGCCCAGCCTTCGGTTTCGCTAACACTCCCCACTGGCTGATCAACCGCCACCAATGTCCTGAGCTGGAGGAGGATGACGCCAAGGGGCCACGCTGGCTGCGGGGGACGGGAACTCTATCCTCTCAGATTTCCATGAATCTAAAACTGTCCTGATAGCAGGGTCTGTTCGAGGGGAGCTGCCCTTTGGCTGGGGTGCAGCGGGCAGCCCACTCGGCCCCCTTGCCTGGCGGCTCTCCAAGACTCTGGCTGTGGAAATGGGGTTGGGAGGCAGATGAGAACTCGGGGCTGGATCCCTGAGGGCCCCTCCACGCAGGTGTCGGTCCCCAGGTGCTCCCGTGATAGAAGTCACCGCCCCACTCCCAGAGGGGCTGCGGTTCAGGCATGTCACCAAGCGGCCTGGGGTGGCCAGGCCAGGCCCTGAACCCAGTCCAGCGGGCTCTTCCCACCAACAGCGTGGCTGGAAGATTTACATACCCATCAAACCGCCTCCAAGACAGCGGGCTCCAGACGCCAAAGGGCACAGCCCTCCGCAGGCCGGAACCCCTAAGTGGATGACCCGCGACAAGGCCCGTCTACACCTGTTCTGGGTTGTTCCGTATCCACGAGCTTCCNAGCGTGGCTGGAAGATTTACATACCCATCAAACCGCCTCCAAGACAGCGGGCTCCAGACGCCAAAGGGCACAGCCCTCCGCAGGCCGGAACCCCTAAGTGGATGACCCGCGACAAGGCCCGTCTACACCTGTTCTGGGTTGTTCCGTATCCACGAGCTTCCTCCCCAGAAGAAGGATGCTAGCCAACAGCACGGAGGGAAAGGAGCTGCCCAGGTCAAGAACTCCGGGAACCCAGAGCCCATCAGGGGGCACCGCTGACAGTCTGGGGGTGGGGGCAGGACAGAGAAGGACCCATCGCCGGGTGAGCCCACCAGCAGCCCAGAGGAACCCGCCAGGGTCCCAGCGGCCCGTGAGGGCGGCCTGGAAACCACACAGGACTTCCAGCCCCCCCCTACCCCCCCGCCACAGGGCATCTAACACCAAAGTGTATAATTCAACATTCGATATTTTCATCCCAGACCGGAATTAATCATTTATTGTCCTGTCAAAAGTGGTTCTATCTTCTGCGCCGATTCAGAAGTGGCAGCCCCTCCCCCGCCCTGGCTGGCATCCCAGCAGAGCCGGGGAAGGCGGGACAGGCCCCCAGCAGGCACTCGCAGAGCACCTGTGGCGTGCCCGGCAGGCCCTGCTCCCTGGGGCGGAGCCGGGGCCAGGGTCGCCTCGTGGCGTCTGGTGCCCAGCAGGCGCCCAGATTGCATCGGGGGTTCCAGGCGAGGACGCGAGGGTTTCAACCTATCGCAGCCCCTTCGCTGCCCCCACCCAGGAAGACGCACCGTGAGGAGGAAGCAGTGGAGGTGGGGGCCGCTGGCGCAGACCGAGGGGAAGGCCTCTCACAGATTTTACACGCGGCCGACAGAGCCCGCAGCCCTCTCCTCCTGGGATCGGCTGGGCCCTCCCCTCTCCTGGGCACAAGCCAGCTCCAGTCCTCCTTTGCCAGAGTCCCCACCGCTGCCCACTGGCCGCCGCTCCGCACACCTCCCGGGTGTCTTCAGGCCGCCCCTCCACGTGCAAGGGGCTGGAGTAGGTGCGGCCGGGCCTGGCAACTGCGCAGGGCCAGCTAAGGGGCTGGGACTTCCTAAGGGGTCACGGCAAGGCCCCCAGGGAGAAGGGGGGCAGGGCACAGAAGAAAGACGCAGAGCGGGGAGGCCTCCCCCTGCCAGGGGGTCCCAGCCTATCCGTAAGGCNGGGGCTGGAGTAGGTGCGGCCGGGCCTGGCAACTGCGCAGGGCCAGCTAAGGGGCTGGGACTTCCTAAGGGGTCACGGCAAGGCCCCCAGGGAGAAGGGGGGCAGGGCACAGAAGAAAGACGCAGAGCGGGGAGGCCTCCCCCTGCCAGGGGGTCCCAGCCTATCCGTAAGGCCTCCCCCTGCCAGGGGGCCCCCAGCCCATCCGCGCCCCTCACACCTTCACTCAGGCTTCTGGCATCCAGAAGCGGGACAGACAGCTCTCTGGAGCTGTGAGCGCCTGGAGAATGGTCCCTGGCACGGCAGCCACAGGACACGGTGAAGGTCGCAAGGACAAAGACCTGCCACCACAGCCCACAGGGTGGCCCTGCCAGCGCTTGCCACAGAGGACGGGCCACCTGAATCTGCTGTCGTTACAGCCAAGCTTGAGGGTCCCTCCAGAGCCCACGTCCTTCCCGAGACCTCGAAGTGTGACTTTGCCTGGGAAAGGGGCCACTGCAGTGTGATTAGCTACAACGCTGTCGTTCTGGGGCGGGGCTGTCATTCTGGGGCAGGGCGGGCCCTTCACTTGGAGTGACTGGTGTCTCCATGGGGACGACAGAAGCCCAGGCGGGAGGGACGCAACCCCAAGACAGAAGCCCCTGGAATTGCCAGGAGCCCGAGGAACCCTCCCCCAGCGCCTGCGGAGGGAGATCACCCAGGGAGACCCCGCCCCCGGAGCCTGCGGGTGGAGCTGACCCGGGCAACACCTGGATTCGGGCTTCCCGCGTCCAGAACCGGGACAGACGGCTTTCTGGAGTTTTGAGCACCCGGTGAATGGGCCTTGGCACGGCAGCCACGGACACTGCACAGAGCTGAAGGTCGCAAACACTGGTCCAGGGTTGAGAATGCTGACTGCTTGGGGGTTAGAGCACCACACCCGAGCTGCTCCAGGGGCCCCTGCGGCAGAGGCAGCCAGTGCCCCAGGAGGACAGCACAGCTCCACCCAGGGAGGAGATGGGCTGGTGCATCTGAGTGACCCAGCACGCGTCGTCCAGCGGCATGCAGAGGTTGAAGGGCACGGCCCTGCCAGCCAAGGCCCAACCAAACGTGGTCCGCAGGAGAAGGGAACGGCAAACCACTTCAGTATTCTTGCCTTGAGAGCCCCATGAACACAACGAAAAGGCAGAAAGATAAGACACTAGAAGATGAGGCTCCCAAGCCCAGGTCGGTAGGTACCCAGCATGCTCCGGGGGAAGAGCAGAGAAACAGCTCCAGAAAGAATGAAGCAGCTGGGCTAAGGCAGAAACGGCGCTCAGCTGTGGACGTGACTGGTGGTGAAAGTGAAGTCCAGCGCTGCAAAGAGCAACCCTGCATAGGGACCGGGAATGTTAGGTCCACGAATCAAGGCAAATTGGACGTGGTCAAACAGGAGATGGCAAGAGTGAACCTCGACCTTTTAGGAATCAGCAAACTAAAATGGACTGGAATGGATGAATTTACCTCAGGTGACCGTTATATCTACTACTGGGGCAAGAATCCCTTAGAAGAAATGGAGCAGCCCTCATAGTCAACAAGAGAGTCTGAAATGCAGTACTTGGGGGCAAGCTCAAAGACGACAGAATGGTCTCTGTTCATTTCCAAGGCAAACCACTCAATATCACAGAAATCCAAGTCTGCGTCCCGGCTGAAGAAGCTGAAGTTGAACGGTTCTATGAAGACCTACAAGACCTTCTAGAACTAACACCAAAAAAGACCCAGGGCACAGATTCAACTTTTCCCGGAGGCCCCTGCCTGGCACCCTGGGTCCCAGAGCCCCTGCATCCAACAAGCCGAGGCTGGTCCCACAGGGACCTCCTTCCCCAAGAACGACCTCCCGCGGCTCCACCTCTGGGCCCCCACCCCTCGATCCTTCCACCTTAAGTCACCCGGAGGGGCATCCCTGGGGCTGCAGGCGGCTCCCTGCCCCGCTCGCCCCTCAAGCACATGGACCCTGCATCGCTGCCCCCTCAATGATCCGTAGAGGGTCCTGGCTCTGCATGAAGTCCAGCCTGGGGCTGGTGAGATGACTGCAGGGGCCACACAGCAGGAAGTGGGGGGAGGCAGCGGAGCCAGCTGGGGCCCGTGAACACTAACAGGAACCTGCTTAAAAACCCACTATGCTGACCCCTCACCGCCCCCACCACGGCAGGCCTGGGCTCCGTGGGAGCAGCCCCCAGGGAGAAACAAGGGCTGCCGCCTAGGGTAGTGAGCGCCCCGCCTTGGGAGGCATGCAAGAAGCTGGAGCTGGCACAGCACAGGCAATCAGACTGGTAGACTTCCCAGATCCAGGGCCACTCTGGAGGTCAAGGGCACTGCAAAAGCTTCACCCGAGGCCTGCAGGCGAGAGATGGACCATAAAGAAGGCTGAGCACCGAAGAATGGATGCTTTTGAACTGTGGTGTTGGAGAAGACTCTTGGGAGTCCCTTGGACTGCAAGGAGATCCAACCAGTCCATCCTAAGGAGATCAGTCCTGTATATTCATTGGAAGGACTGATGTTGAAGCTGAAACTCCAATACTTTGGCCACCTGATGCAAAAAACAGACTCATTGGGAAAAGACTCATGCTGGGAAAGGTTGAAGGTGGGAGGGGAAGGGGACAGCAGAAGATGAGATGGCTGGATGGCATCACCAACTCAATGGACATGAGTCTGAGTGAACTCCAGGAGTTGGTGATGGACAGGGAGGCCTGGCGTGCTGTGGTCCATGGGGTCGCAGAGCGGAACGCGACTGAGCGACTGAACTGAACTGAACTGAACTGAGGCCCGCAGACAACTGACAGCTTGGCTTACACGGGTTCCAGCAGCTCTCGTGGCTGTGAAGAGGGCATCCAAAGGGCCAGGACACTAGAACTGAGGCAAAATTAAACAAAAGCGACATGCGGGCCTGCACACGCCTGCCAGGCCCCAGGGAGGCCCCACTGAGCAAGGGCAGTGAGCGTGTGTGCCACCTCTTCCTGCCGGGACTCACGCTCCAGCTCACCGGCTGCCCCTCCACTGGCAGCACCCGCCCTCCCGCCTGACCCCAACCTCCTCCAGGCGCCCCTCGAAGGTCACTCATCCAGGATGACTTCCTTCCGTCCCTCGGGCCTCACTGCAGTCAGCCGACAGCCCTCTCGGGTCCCTCCATACGCTTCAGGCTGATGGAGCGGCGGGAACCCCCAGGCGTTCCTGTCTCTTAACCCTGGTTGCCTGGTTACCTGAGAACTCACCAAACTGTCCCTGAACAACAGATGCTTTTTTCTGCAAGTGCAGGATACCTCGAGAAGTTATGTTTCAGAAAACCGCTAGCTTTAAATCTAGAGAGTTCAAAGACGTTTAATCAGATCTGTTCATTCAAAGACACGCAGCTCAAGGCCTTCTGATGGGATGGACATGGTGAGAAGCCGAAACGCACAGGAAGGAGACGCCCGCGGACAGGCAGGGGCCGCCCAGGGACGCTGCGGCCTGGCCCAGGTCTGCACGCAGCTTCTCCCACTGCAGCCTAGCCAGCCAGGGCACGAAGGAGGCCACATAGCAGGGGAAGGTTCGGGGCTGCCCCCGGCTCGTCCTTGTCCCTGTAACCCCAGAGACTCCACTCCAGCCACGGCGGGTCCAGCAGCTCTGGCCGCACAGGCGGGGTGGGGCTGACTCGGGTCCCTGCAGCGGCCTCTCTGCACACTGGGAAGACAGGAGCCACATACTCAAAACCTGTGAATCTTTTCCGAAGCAATGGCTCCAGCTGCCCCAGAGTGAACCTCCCCCTAGAGCAGGGGCCAAGGGGGACACGTGCAGCCCGAGGGCCACCTGCCCGGCCCTGATCCACTCGCCCTGGAGGCGGCCCCTGCTGCCCACCCTGCCTTCTCGGGCGAATTCAAGGTCTGCGTGTTCAGGCGTCCCTGTCACATGGATGAGCGGCCGCGGCCCAGCGCTCCGGGCTGTTCGCGGCTCTTTAATCCCCAGACGAGAGCAGATCTGAGAACATCGACTCGCCTGCGGGAGGCAGGGTGGCCGCCGGAGCTCCTGTGAGCCCACTGTGCGCTCAGGAGGAGGCCCTCACGGGTCAGGCAGCACAGGGGGTGGACGACCCCCCTCCGTCTGCCCACCAGCTGTGCGTGAGCCCGGGGCAGACCTCCTCCCGAGGCGCAGCCCCAGCTGACACGTGACAGCCAATGTCCCCCGGCCCGGCCTGCGTGGGCAGCTCTGAGACGAAGGCCCTGCACCAACCCACCACCCCAAGGCGGTCCACCAGGAGGCAAGCTCGCGCTCTGCGCTGCCCCCAGATGCCCCCAAGCGGTTCCCAATTCTCTCCAGGCTGGAGGGAGCCAGGACTCTTCATCCAGTTCCCCGCTGGGGGCCAGTTGGTGACCACCCAGCTCAGGTGCTCAAAGCCCAGACCACAGCCCTCTGCTGCCCTGGGGACCCACTGCTGGAACAATCACGCTGGACAACAGGATGAAACCTTGGGTAGCAAATCTCAGATGAGCTCACGCAGAGGCTGCTCCCCTCCGGGGCTGGG
>SJYA01003576.1:72500-86033 GCA_006410615.1 Neotragus moschatus | reverse complement strand
TGGTTCATGTATTCCTGAAGCCTGGCTTGCCAGTTCCCCTACACTTTGTCAAATGCAAAGACCTGAATTTACACACATAGGATGAAATTCCACAAGTGTGGCAACAGCTAACTAATAAACTAAGATGCAGGCCTAGAAATTATATGATTTCTTATTAGTAGAGAGGGAAGTCTTTTCTGATCACTCAGAGGATACATTATTGTTCAAAGAAGATCTTTCAAGAAGATCCATGCCCCTCAAGCAGAAAAGACACTTTAAAAGCCACAATGCTCACAATAAGACAGTTTATAATAAAATATACAAACTTCTGTGAGCAAAAGAAAATCATACAATCAGGCGGAGTGAAAAGACACATTCAGTGTAAGAGAAAAACTGTTGCTGGAGTGAAAAGACACATTCAGTGTAAGAGAAAAACTGTTGCTATTAGAGCAGATTTTTCATGGAAGTGCATTCAGCCAGGAGAGAACGGAATGGCATGTTTAAACTGTCCAAGAGGAATTCTCAAGCCAGAAAAAATAACTTTCAAACTAAAAAGAAACGAAATATTTTCAAAGGGACACTGACTAAGACAGATCACATGCTGAGCCATAGACTGAGTCACGTTTTTAGCCCTGAAATTATACGAAGTATAGGCTCTGACTATGATATGGCAGTTCTTCAAAATGGATATAGAGAGTCAGTACAAGCCAAAAAAATCTCCCAACAGCTGATGTTTGTAGAAACTGCCACCTGATTCTAAAGATATATCTGAAAGTGTAAAAGTTGTGGCATGGCCGAAATAGTTTTGAAGAAAAGCAGGACAAGATTTGAGCACTTATCTTACTTGACTCCAAGAACTACCACATGGTTACAGAAATTTAGACAGTGACAGAAATGTGATTAGCATAAGCACAGATATACGTTAATTAAACAGAAGAGATAATAATAGGCTAATAAAATGTCAAGTACTTTTTTGTAAAGTCATCATGGCGGTTCAACAGGAAAAGAATGTTCTTTTATAAAGGTAATGCTGCAAAAACTCTATGCTCATATAGCTTAAATGAAAAGAACCGTGACACGTTGCTCACACCACACACAAAATTATTTCAAAATTGTTTGTAGACACAAATGTAAAAGCTGAAAATAAACATTTTCTACATGAAAATGTGGTAGGAAAAAAACTGTTAAGCATCCTCATGCTTAAAATGTTCTTAGGACACGCAATGCTGAAAACCGGAAAGGAAACTCGACGGGCTTCTTTGATGGACGTCACAGCTGTGACCGCCCTCCCCAGGCCCCTAAACCCTCCCAGTCACAAGTACAGTAAACACACCCCAACTGGGGGATGCGACCAGCACTCCCCAAAGCTGTCAGTCACCAAAACCAGGAGAAGTCTGAGAAACTATCACAGCCAAGAGGAGCCTAAGGAATCAAGATTCCTAAATGTGATGTGATGGGTTACTTAGCAAGAAACTAAGGAAAACTGAATAAAGTGAGAGCTTAGTTATGATATGGTGTAAGTACTGGTTTATCCATCGTTCCAGAGGTACGTACCATGCTGATGTAAGATGTGGGGAACCTCAAGATAAGGTGGGGGATGTAAGAAAATTTCTATGTCATCTTTGCAATTTTTCTGTCCATCTAAATCAATTTTTATTTCTTTAAATTAAATTTATTTAATTGAAGGCTAATTACGTTACAGTACNAGTACTGGTTTATCCATCGTTCCAGAGGTACGTACCATGCTGATGTAAGATGTGGGGAACCTCAAGATAAGGTGGGGGATGTAAGAAAATTTCTATGTCATCTTTGCAATTTTTCTGTCCATCTAAATCAATTTTTATTTCTTTAAATTAAATTTATTTAATTGAAGGCTAATTACGTTACAGTACTGTATTGGTTTTGCCATACATCAACATGAATCTGCCACGGGTGTACACGTGTTTCCCATCCTGAACCCCCCTCCCACCTCCCTTCCCATACCATCCCTCTGGGTCATCCCAGTGCACCAGCCCCAAGCATCCTGTATCCTGCCTCGAACCTGGACTGGCAATTCGATTTTTAAAATAAAGAACTTACTTTAAAAGTTTTCTTTAAAAATAAAATTTATCAAAGTTAAAAACTTCTGCTCTTCTAGAAGCATCAGTGAGAAAATTAAAAGGCACTTCAGCAAGTGGGAAGAAATCTCCATGATACATTTACCTGACAAATAACTTCTGTCCAGACTAGATAAAAAACATTTACAGCTCAATAAGAAGACGACATACAACTGAATTTTAGAAAAAAGGAGGGGGTCACTATTGAGCAGGCCCTTCACCAAAGAAAAGATGGGAATAGGGCTGGGGCATGCCCACAAGAAGGGGTTCCCCATCAGTAGTTGTTAGGAAAATACAGTTCTAAGCCGCATGAAATCCCACTACACAGCCAATAGAGTGACTGCAGCTGGAGCAGACAGACTATATTTCGGCCGAGTGGGGCTGGAGCCTCCATGTAGCTGGGAGGAGTGTGAACTGGTACCATCAGTTTGTGAAGCAATGTGGTGGTTTCTTGTAAAGTTAAACACAATGGGATCCAGCCCTGGCTCAGATGGTAAAGCGTCTGCCTGCAATGCAGGATACCTGGGTTCGATCTCTGGATTGGGAAGATCTGCTGGAAAAGAGAATGACAACCCTCTCCAGTATTCTTGCCAGGAGAATTCCATGGACAGAGGAGCCTGGCAGGATACAGCCCAGGGGGTCACAAAGAGTTGGACACAACTGAGCAACTAACAATATTACCCAGCAATTCTGCTCCTAGATATTTACCCGAGGTCTTATATGCAAATGTTCATGGCAACTTTGATTAGAATTGCCAAAGCCTGTAAACAACCCGAATATCCATCACCAGGGGGCTCGATGTCATGGGGCATGTGTACAATGGGATAGTCTTTAGCAGTTAGAAGAAACAAATTGCTCACATACTCCACAACACAGATGAATGGTGAAAAGTGCTTTGGTGAGCAAAAGATGCCAAGCACAAATTATAATTCCATTTAGACAGTGCACAAGGAAGGAAGAATCTGATCAGAGGTGACAGAAAACCCATCTGTGGTTGCTCTGGCAGAGAGACAAAAGGTGGAGAGTGACTGAGGCAGGGCCCTGGGGAACTTTTTAGGAAGATAGAAATTTTCCACATCATCAGCAAGGTGGTGCTTTCATGGGTGTGCACAGTTTTTCCAGCCTCACCAAAATGTACATTTTTTATGTGTGCATTTTATTGTTTGTAAATGATACCTCAATCAAGTTGATTAAAAAAAAATCCATGATCCAATTGGATCAACTCTAGAAGGTAAGCAGAAAGCACATTCTAACACAAACCAGGCTAAACCCTGGGAAGTGTTGTCAACCATGCCGGATACTCTGCGATCAGTGGGAAGAGCATTGGAGGATTTCCCAAGCTGTGCCCATGCCCGTGAATGACCAACAGGGTGGTCTCCTTGGGCGACGAGGCATAGAAACCGTGTTCCCAAGTTTGGAAAAGCGCAGTGGAGAGCGTTGAACACATACAGATGGAGAGGGAGAGCAGAGCGGCTCTGCGGGGACAGGACGCCTCAGCGCTGTGCCTCGGAAGTGATGCCTTCAAGCCACACTGTCCATTGTTCTTGGGACAGGGGAATCTGAGCTACTCAGAGATGGCTGCAAACTTTAAAGTGCTGATATGTCAGAGTGAATTTCGATTCTCTGACTCTGCATCAAGGGTAATATGATCTGAGTTGTTGTAGAAAAACCAAGAAATTCCAGAACCAACTGTCCAATAACATAACACGTTTGAGAGGCAGCCCTCGTTAAAACACACGAGGACCCTTCCATAAACGTTTGAAAAGTTTCCAAAGTTAACATGGGTTTCTTTCGTGCAAGCACACACACACAGTGTGCACACACAGAGAGAGATTTAAGTGTGGGCCTTTGTGTGTTTTCATGTCTCCACATCCTATCATATTTTAGGGAAATAAAGATAACATCAACCCTTGGGATGCTGGGGGCTCTAACTTTGAAAAGAAGAACAAGAAGCTAATCTTGCTTTCCCTAAAGGTTATGGGATATTTAAGTGGAATCGTTGAAACAAAATGCTAAAAACCAGTTGTCTGAAGCGAAATGGAAAGATTGAGTGCAAGGGCAGTGAGAAAGAACAGGAACCCAGGACCTCGTGGGGTCTGAGAGAAGCTCCCGCCGGGCAGCCAGGCCTGGCACCCCTGCCTGGAGCCGGAGGAGGGCGGGAGGACTGGAAAGGATGACTCTGTGCTGCACTCGGTGACCCTCTTGGGGGGCCATGGGATCTCCCCAGTGTGCTCGACCTGAAAAATAGCATGTGTGTTCAGCGAAAGCATAGGTGCTGGGAACGGGTTTTCAAGAGTGAAAGGAAGGCCCCGGAGGCCTAGGAAGCCCTGAATACCGTTTATTCCTAGATGCTTGTCTGACTGATGGCAGATCCGTGGACGCGAGTGGTTCTGAGCCACGTGCTCTGCTTTCAACAGAAGCGAGACTGGAGTGCCAGCTCCAGGCGCCCTGCTCCTTGCGGATGCTCTGTGCGCATGGAGGCCATTGGGCCTGGCAACACACGGGTGTCCCGAGAGCAAGTGACACAGGGGACCCACCCTTCCCACCTTCTTCACCGACTCTGCAGGGCATCTCTTACACTCCCCATCACACCTTGTTGGCGCGTAAAGAACAGTGCTTATCTGCGAGCCTGTGCACGCACGCATGCACACACAGACATGTGCGCACACACGCACATGTGCACGCACAGGCACACACACATGCACACACGCACACACGCACGCACACGTGCACACATGCACTGGCACACGCACAGCACACATGCACACATGTACACACATGTATACATGCACCGGCACACATGCACACACATGCATGCACGTGCACACACACATGCACGCACACACATGCACGCATGCACCGGCACACATGCACACACATGCATGCACGTGCACACACACATGCACGCACACACATGCACGCATGCACCGGCACACACACACACACACACACACACACACACGCACATCGTTTGGAGCCCAGAACTCTGTATCTCCCTTTCTTCCCAGTCAAATATTTGGTAAAAAGCAGACACTTTCACCTGCCTCCCTCTCCTCTCCTAGAAATCCGGCCACTCCTCCTGACCCCCAGGAGCTCCCCTCTGGCCCTGGCTGCATCCTGGGTCATCCAGTGGGTGGGCGTTCGCCACGGCCTTTGGGGCCCACGCCTCCCTCTTTCCTGCAGCTTTGCTCGTCCCTGTTTTTGCTTCATGACCCTTGTGCCCCTGACCCTGCTGCCAATGCAGGTGTCGTTTAGGTCACCCCCAAGCCCCCAGGACCCCAGGCATCTCAGCTGCTCCCCAACTTCAGCACCACCCTCATCCCTGGCACTTGGCTCTCTGTCTCTGGCCCATGAGAGACGCTCGCTAACACTGTCCTCCTCGGTAACGTGGACTCAGAGGTCCCTGTTACAGCCCAAGCTGGACATTTTGAAAGAACAGTCACCCGGGTCCTCTCTCACAGTGCTTTCCTGTCCCGCCCATCGCCCCTGTTTAAGCAACGACGCTGCGTCCACCCAAGGTGCACGTCAGAAAGCAGGGCATCTCTTAGACTCTCCATCACACCCCGTTGGCGCATAACACTGATCAGTCACGTTCACTGAGTGCTCACTGTGGTCCAGTCCCCATGCTGAGGCAGGGCCAAGGGGCCGGGCCAGCCTGGAGAGGTCCCAGTGGTGGGTTTCACGTTTTGCTCTGATATATTCCTATAATACGATTATGCTACGGGATCCATCAGCAATCCCCAGCACAGGCCTGGCACCGTGCAGGCCTACCATCATTACCTGCGGGATGAGGGAGGAGACGGAAATCTCCCCAGGAACAGCCAGCGGAGCTCCAAGCATTTAATGTGATTCTGGTCCTGCAGTCTCCCTCTCCTCCACCTTCCTGCCTTCGCTCTCTCTCTGTCTGCCTCTCTCTCTGTATATATGTATATGAATATGTGTGTGTGTGTGTGAGAGAGAGAGATATGCTAAATATATAAAGAAATGTCTACAGGTATCATGTCTATTTGTGTTTATTAAATGCTCACTTATTCATCAACTATTTACTGAACGCTAACCCAAGGTAGCTAGAACTATATTATAGAAACACAGCGATGTTGCAATTCACTTTCGAATTTAACATTCCATGATTTCCAACCGAAAGTGATGGTACTTTGCCTAAGAATGATCTTTAGTTCATTAGATGTTAACCTGATGGTCATACTAGTAATGTATCGATTACATTTTTTAAACCAACCTAAATTGATTAATAGTTTAGAAACGGCAGGTTGAAGCTTTTCGTTGAAAAATTTTAAAAATGCACTGCATGTCTGGATGTGGGTGTCCCGTGAGAACAGAGCTCTTCTGTTTCAAAAGCCTTCAGCTCTGCCGTCCGAGCCTCCAGTGTGCTGGCCCGCTCAGCAGGATGCCTCAGGTGCTGCCCTTCCTGGTCCTGCAGGCCTCTGACGGGGACAAAGTTTGTGACCCACAGCTACACTCGTTTTTCTGTACTCAGTGTTTAATAAAAAAAAAAAAAAAAAAAAAAAACACTCACAAAAATTAGGTTTTCCATCCTGTCGGGAACCCACGGCGGGTCCAGCCATACTAGGCTGCCTTTCCCACGTGGTGACCTGCAGCTGGAGGACACTGAGCTGAGACGCTGGTTGGCAGGTCACCCATGGGCCCTACCATGCCTCGCTGGACGACCCCGCCCTCCCACCTACCTTTGCACATCTTTAGAGTCACGAATCCTGACCTGCCAGATGAGAAGCAGGAAGACGTGCTCTGTGAAGGCCCGGTGGTAAGCAACAGGCCTCGCAGGCCATGGGATCTACACTGCAATTGTTNAAAAAAAAAAAAAAAAAAAAGAAAACACTCACAAAAATTAGGTTTTCCATCCTGTCGGGAACCCACGGCGGGTCCAGCCATACTAGGCTGCCTTTCCCACGTGGTGACCTGCAGCTGGAGGACACTGAGCTGAGACGCTGGTTGGCAGGTCACCCATGGGCCCTACCATGCCTCGCTGGACGACCCCGCCCTCCCACCTACCTTTGCACATCTTTAGAGTCACGAATCCTGACCTGCCAGATGAGAAGCAGGAAGACGTGCTCTGTGAAGGCCCGGTGGTAAGCAACAGGCCTCGCAGGCCATGGGATCTACACTGCAATTGTTTAGCTCTCCATTTGCAGGGCAGAAGCAGTCCCAGACAGTATGTCCATAAACCGGTGCCGCTGCAGCCACGAAAATGCTACTTATAGACACTGAGAATGGAGTTGTATATGATTTTCACGTGTCGTAAAAACCTCTTTTGAATTTTTGGTTCAACCGATAAAATGTATATATATTAATAAAAAGCATTCTTCATTCCAGGACTAGAACGTGGAGAGTCACATTTGACCTGAGGACTGTAGTTGGTGGAACACTGGGCTAAGTAGAGTCAGACAGAACTGCCTTCAGTGAACCTGCCATTCGCCTGCCGCCATCCATGCGCGCAAGACCCAAGAGTGAGGGTGTCGGTGGGTATACCCCCTCCCCAGCCACCACGAACTCTACCCCTAACCCGGAACTGACGCAGACAAGACGAAGAGGAGAGAGTACAAAAGAGGACGTGGAGTCACTGGGGAGTCTGCCTGCTGAGTTCCCTTGTGGCTAAGTCTCCACTGCCTGGGTGTGGGGCGGGTAGAAAGGGTCTGATGAACCTGGGGAGACGAGAAGGGAGACCGAGGAGTCTCCACGCATTTGCAGAGGACACAGGCCCCCGAGCCTCTTCCCATGACAGGACAAGGAAGCAACCGCTCCAAGTCCACCCAGACCCTTCTTCCCGCGGCCGTTAAATGCAACTTTGTAAGATTGACTCGGAACCTGTGACAATCTCATTCATTCTGGTCTCTTCCAGCAAGATAGCAATTAAAAGACCATCTTGAACGAGCAGTTTCCAAGGAATGTCCCTTAATTATGTTGCAAGGCCTTGGCAAGTTTAATTGTAGACATTTCTCGCTTCTGTTACGCTTAAACACAGAGGAAGACAGAGCTCCACGGCTGAGTTCCTACTCCACGCGCTCTTTTTGTTTCAGGCACCCGCAGCCGGAGCATTTCAGGCAGGGGTATCGGGCCTCGCAGACTAAGAGCTGTTACCATGACTTTGAAAGGTGAGCGACTGGAGGGCAGATTCTGCAACGGTGGGCCCAGCCTGCCGCAGACCTGCTGGCATCTGTTGCTGCACCGTAGAGAAGGTCTCTACCATCATATCAAATGTCAGGAAAGGCCGATAGCTCCTGATGGACCTAAACCTTGGTGGTAATCAGATTTTTGTAAACCTCAGTATCAATCAGATTTTGTCCGCCAGTTTTCTAAGCAAGAGTTTGAAAGACTAGATATGAAGCAGAATATGGTTTTGGAAGCAACATGATTTTATTCTATTCCCTGGTGGTTCAAATGGTAAAGAACCTGCCTGTCATGCAGGAGACCCAGCTTCAATCCCTGGGTCAGGAAGATTCCCCAAAGAAGGAAATGGCAACCCATTCCAGTATACTTGCCTGGGAAATCCTATGGACAGAGAAACCCGGTGGGCTACAGTCCATGGAGAAGCAAAGAATGGGACACGACTGAATGACTAGGACTAACACAAAGGAAAACCAGATATGCCAGACAGAGGCCTTAAGCTATATGTTTTACCTATAAGATAAATATAAAAGAAGGTATTAGGAAATGCCCTAATATGTATAAAAAGTTACCAATGCATTCTGAAAAAAGAAACCCTTAATATTCACTTTAATATTTCATGGATTCCTATAAATTAAAGCTATAAAAACATCATTTTAGAATAAAAGAAGACAATAGGATTTATTGCAAAGTATGATATCTACATTTCTCATGCAAGAAACTGTGCTACGTTATATACCAATATTCGTCTCTTTTGGACTCCACAAGGAAAACTTACGTGTAGGTATTTTATGTATTTGTACTACCTTGGGAGAGAAAAGACATTGGGTAAGATTTTTTTTCACATCTAAATAAATTTAAATTAAACCTGATTCCTTTGTTGGTCTGTTCACTGGGGTTGAAGCAAAAAAGGGGGTGACTGAGATGCGGCAGAAGGGAATTCTGCGAAGCGTGACTTGATGCTACGGTGTGGAAACGCGAAGGGGGCAGAACCCGTGTCAGCTTTCTGGACACAAGTCTGGGGTCAGGTACCCATCCTTGTGGGACTCCGCGCCAAAGACACGTGCATGGGCCCAGGTCTCTGGAACAAGCCTGGCAAAGGTTCAAGAAGGGCCTCAGTCAACCCAACTTCTGGAAACCGTTCACGGTCAGAGTCAGGTTTCCAATCCCACATATTCAGCTAGACGTTTGCAGGGCCTTTTCCAACCCTGGATTCCAACCCTGGTTTTCTTTGGCAATTTGTTACCTCTTCTGGGATCCTTTTATTCAGCAAGTTCCTCCTGAATTGGTTGAAAACATTCTTTTAAATCTTGATATGGATTCTAAAATAGAAGATGCTTGTGTTATTAGGGCACCCCCCAAAAAAGACTGCTAAGTTTGATTTCACAGTGAGATATTATTCAGTGCTCACCTTCTTCCTACTCACATGCATCAAATTTCTGAAAGTAAAGAGAAAAAAAACCTCTTCTTTCTCACATGATTTATCCTCTACAGAATAACAAGACTCTTTACTGATTATTTGAACATGCCACATTTTTAGTAAACAGTGAGCTATAAGAATTCAGCCACTGGTTTTGTGGACTACCCAATTTTATTGAACATGTACGTTACAAGATGGAATTTAACCAGTAACTACTTACATGTGAACCTGTTTAAATCTTGTACAACGTGCTGGTTATATGACATGTTAATTTAGAAGACGCGCTTCTCATTGACATAGTCTAACAGTCAATATTATACAAATTAAATGTTTCTAAAGACATATTTTGACACACAGGCAGTGTTTGTGCTGAACGAGCTTCCCAAAGCACAGCCTGCTGCTGGCTCGTGGAGTGCCCCATGCCATAAACACATCTATTTCAATGTCTGCTGTCACAGCACCCCAATTTTCCAAATCTGAAGTCAAAAATGCTTTCTGTCCTCAGCTGTCAAATGGTTTGGAAACCCAGCCTAGCAACAGGACAGGCTCAGTGTTTACTCAGCACGAGTCAGCTCTGCCTTCAAATGCAGTTTGAACAAACCTCCGTTCCGCAGAGACCTCTCCTGGAGGGCTTCTCGACAAAGGGCCAGGGAAGGGGCCCAGGGTATTTTTAATTCCTAATGTTAGTCTTGGAGGAAACAATTATTCAAAAAATTGGACATCGTTTCTAAGTTTGAACTGAATTTATAAAATGTTGACTGAACACATCTTGGCCTCAGCCTGGCTTTCTCCATGGGGCAGACATCTTGCAGGAGTCCTCACTTTATCCTCAGGGATGCTCGAATTCCAGTTCCAGGTCCACCCAGTCCTCTCTACTCGCAGTTCCTTCAACTGAGCAGGAACGCAGTGCTGACTGCTTGAAGGAATCCAGGCTGAAGTGGCCACTTCATCCCCCGTCTCAGGTTTCTTTACATGGACGTGCGTGCGTGTGTGCTTAGTCTTTTGAGTCATGTCCGATCCAGCTCTTTGCAACCCTTTGAACTGTAGCCCACCAGGCTCCTCTGTCCCTGGGATCCTCCAGGCAGGAACACTGGAGGGGGTTGCCATGCCCTCCTCCAGGGCATCTCCCAACCCAGGGACCAAACCCACGTTTCCTACATCTCCTGCATCGACAGGCAGGTTCCTTAACACTAGCACCAACTGGGATGCCCCTTACATGTGTTCAGTGCAATTCAGTCCAGTCACTCAGTCGTATCCATTTCTGCGACCCCATGAATCGCAGCACGCCAGGCCTCCCGGTCCACCACCAACTCCCGGAGTTCACTCAGACTCATGCCCATCAAGTCAGTGATGCCATCCAGCCATCTCATCATCTGTCATCCCCTTCTCCTCCTGCCCCCAACCCCTCCCAGCATCAGAGTCTTTTCCAATGAGTCAACTCTTCACATGAGGTGGCCAAACTACTGGAGTTTCAGCTTTGCCATCATTCCTTCCAAAGAAATCCCAGGGCTGATCTCCTTTAGAATGGACTGGTTGGATTTCTTTGCAGTCCAAGGGACTCTCAAGAGTCTTCTTACATGTATGGATCAATATAAATCTCTGGGCACAGATATTAAAGGAGTTAATTATCAACTACTATATGGATACTACTTAGAGATTCATATGTGCCTAGTACCTATAGCAACCTGGTGAAAATTTTACCATACATTCAAGTTCATGTAATCTTCAGCACAACAAATGTGATAGCATTGTTTTCCCATTTTGAGGCTAGAGAAACTGAGGAACAGAGAGATTAGCCAGCTTGCCTCAGTGAAGCCACTTGCTCCATCACGGCTTGGAAGGAAGCTCTCTGTCTCACAAGCTGACGTGTGAAATATAACGCACGCACCTTAGCCCAGGTCCCCAGCAGCCTGTGGGCCTGCAGCCTTGCATGCCTCCCTGGGTCATCTGAGCTAGATGGCAACCTTATAGCCAAGTGTAGGTCAAAGACCCCCAGGGCCGGCGCCTGACAGCTTCTGCTAGAATGACGATCAGTGGCCATACTTCTCTGAGAATCTGCACGATCACCTCAGTGTTCACCAGAATCAAAGGTGATGAGAACGACGATGAGAACCACCTTTCTACGTGTGCGAGTCTTTAACCACAGAATCCGTGTGGCCGCCTGCTCTGGGCCCAGAGCCAGGTGCAGGGGCCAGTGTGCTCATCACAGCCCCTAGGCACTCAGCTCTTACTGCACCCTGGGTGTTACTACAAAGGTCATGACCACACACTACACACAGGAAGTTTGGTGCCGATACCTCCATGTTGCAGAGGAGAAAGGGAAGTCCTTCCCTGCCAATTCTCCCTCAGGCCAACTGGTCTACCAGGCATGGCAAAGTGGGTTCCCATGCATCTGATATTATCATAACAAAGAAGCACCTTTCCCATGAGCTGGGCTCTGCCACGGGAAGAGTCACTGAAATTGGAAAGAAAAACACAGACACAGGGCAATGACCAACAGTATAAGGCGATATGTAGTAAAATATTCGCTTTTAATATTTGCATCTACTCAACTTGTAAAGGTGTCTACATTTTAAACACTGTTTGCATATTTAAAGGGTCCTTCTCGTAATAGTGAAGCAAGCCAGACTGTTACGTCAGGATGTCCCTGCACGCGCGTGCACACACCAAGCGTCGTCCGTGATAGCGCTGCCCTGGGAAAACAGACAATGCGAGCACCCTTGCAGGGCAGGCATTGTTATATCAGGGTTTACTGGAGCAGAACTGATGTCTTTTAGAGAGAAGAAATACCTCTGTTGCTTAACGTGTGTAACAATGCACTGCTTGACAGTAAGTAGGTAAGGAGTCGGCCTTCAATATAGGAGATCCAAGTTTAAGTCCTGGGTCAGGAAGATGCTCTGGAGAAGGAAATGGCAACCCACTCCAGTGTTCTTGCCTGGAGAATTCCACAGACAGAGGAACCTGGCCAGCTACAGTCCATGGGGTCGCAATTGAGTGACTAACATACACCGCCGGACTGTAAGACTCGTCTCTGTCCTCAGTAAATCCCTACCCGAGGCAGGTCTGGGCAACACGTGCAGCTGGGAGAAATGGAGCTCAGCGGGGTGGCAGTGTGGCAGCTGTGTTCCGATTGACACTCACTGTACAACTGGGAAGGACCAAAGAATCACAGGTGGGCACACTGGACGGGGGCAGTGACTTGAGTAGATAAGGAACCGGGGTCCAAGGAGGCTCCCAGATGTCAGAAGAGGCAGTGATGGCAGGTGGCAGGTGGGGAAAAGATGCAAAAGCCCCCAGCGTGGGTGGGTGGGGGTGAGCTGCGTGCAGTCCCAGAGGCAGGACCTCACGGGACAGGGTGGGAGTGAGGACCATAGGCACGGGGACGATGGCCAGTCAGTGGGACACACAGCCGGAGACAGGCTGGGGGGTGGGGGAGGAAGGGGACAGAGCCAGGGAAGCCAGCGGGGGCAGCCCGCAGCACGGCGGGACGCGTGGGCACGGCAGGCAGACCCCCGCCTGCACGGGCAGCAGGTGCCACGGGCTGTCCGCGAGACGGAGGCACGCAAGGTGGCCCTTGTTCTGAGGGGAGGGAAGTGGGCAGAGAGGCGAGAGGGTGTGGGGACAGCTGCTTTCCCCTGGGGTCACTCGGGAAGTGAGGACATCTTCCCAGGATGGATCAGCACGTCCCCCTCCACCTCCGAAAGGTGACGTCTCCTTGGCATCCAGAGGCGCCGCTGCTGGCTGGCTTTTTAAATGCCTGTGCGGTGGATGTGCCAGGAATAAGTCGGGCCGTCAGGCCACTTTATTATCGTCTACGGTCGTGAAAACCCAGTCCTGCCTGGAACGACTGGCTCTTCCCTCCACCTGAGACGTGGGATGGTCACGTGCGCGTGCGCG
>SJYA01003576.1:0-67500 GCA_006410615.1 Neotragus moschatus | reverse complement strand
CGCAAAACTATGAAGTGAAGAGGTGTGTGAAGCGAGAGGCAAGTGGGCTTCGAAGCACAAAACGAAGCAGCGCAAAGGCGAGCAGTTTTGCCAGAAGAACGTGCTGATATGACAGAAGCAAACAAACAGAGGGAAACAACAGAATGGGAAAGACTAGCGATCGCGTCACGAAAATTAGAGACGCCAAGGGAGCAATTTCTGTAAAGATGGGCTCGATAAAGGACAGAAAAGGAATGGGCCTAACAGAAGCAGAAGGTATTAAGAAAACGAGGAAAAAATACACAGAAAAACTGTACAAAAAAGATCTTCATGACCCAGATAACCATGATGGTGTGATCACTCACCTAGAGCCAGACGTCCTAAAATGCAATGTCAAGTGGGCCTTAGGAAGCATCACTATGGACAAAGCTGTGGAGGTGATGGAATTCCAATTGAGCTGTTTCAAATCCTGAAAGATGATGCTATGAAAGTGCTGCACACAATATGCCAGCACATTTGGAAAACTCAGCAGTGGCCACAGGACTGGAAAAGGTCAGTTTTCATTCCAATCCCAAAGAAAGGCAATGCCAAAAATGTTCAAACTACCACACAGTTGTACTCATCTCACATGCTAGGGAAATAATGCTCAAAATTCTTCAAGCCAGGCTTCAACAGTACATGAACCATGAACTTTCAGATGTTCAAGCTAGATTTAGAAAAGGCAGAGGAACCAGAGACCAATTTGCCAACATTCGTTGTGTCATAGGAAAAGCAAGAGAGTTCCAGAAGAACATTTACTTCTGCTTTATTGACTATGCCAAAGCCTTTGACTCTGTGGGTCACAACAAATTGTGGAAAATTCTTTAAGAGATGGGAATACCAGACCAACTTATCTGACTCCTGAGAAATCTGTATGCAAGTCAAGACACAATAGTTAGAACCAGACATGGAGCAAAGGACTGTTTTCAAATGGGTAAAGGAGCACGTCAAGGCTGTATATTGTCACCCTGCTTGTTTAACTTATATGCAGAATACACCGTGCAAAATGTTGGGTTGGATGAAGCACAATCTGATTGCCGGGAGAAATATCAATAACCTCAGATATGCAGATGACACAGCCCCTATGGTAGAAAGCAAAGAGGAACCAAAGAGCCTCTTGATGAAAGTGAAAGAGGAGAGTGAAAAAAGCTGGCCTAAATCTTAACATTCAAAAAACTAAGATCGTGGCATCTGGTCCCATCACTGCATGGCAAATAGATGGGGAAACAATGGAAACAGTGACACACTTTATTTTCCTGGGCTCCAAAATCATTGCAGATGGTGACTGCAGCCATGAAATGAAAAGACCCTTGCCCCTTGGAAGAAAAGCTATGACCAGCCTAGTGAAAAGTGGAAGTCACTCAATCATGTCCAACTCTTTGTGACTCCATGGACTATAAAGTCCATGGTGTTCTCCAGGCCAGAATACTGGAGTGGGTAGCCTTTCCCTTCTCCAAGTGATCTTCCCAACCCAGGGATTGAACCCAGGTCTCCTGCATTGCAGGCAGATTCTTTACCAACTGAGCTATCAAGGAAGCCCTATGACTAAACTAGACAGCATATTAAAAGCAGAGGCATCACTTCTCCAACAAATCTCTGTCTAGTCAAAGCTATGATTTTTCCAGTAGTCATGTATGGATGTGAGAGTTGGACAATAAAGAAAGCTGAGCACTAAAGAATAGATGCTTTTGAACTGTGGTGTTGGAGAAGACTCTTGAGAGTCCCTTGGACTGCAGGGAGATCAAATCAGGCCATCCTAAAGGAAATCAGTCCTGAATATTCATTGAAAGGACTGATGCTGAAGCTGAAGCTCCAATCCTTTGGCCACCTAATGTGAAGAACTGACTCCTTAGAAAAGACCCTGATGCTGGGAAAGATTGAAGGCGGGAGGAGAAGGGGACGACAGAGGATGAGATGGTTGGATGGCATCACCGACTCAATGGACATGAGTTTGAGCAAGGTCCGGGAATTGGTGATGGACAGGGAGGCCTGGCGTGCTGCGGTCCATGGGATCTCAAAGAGTCGGACACGACTGAGCAACTGAACAACAGCAACAAAGCTTAGAAAGACCAGAAGGAAAAAAAAACTTATTAGAAAAAAAAAAAAAAACACACACACACAGCAGGTGTGGGATCATTTGTGTTTTTTAAAAAAATTTTAAAAAGAGTTGAGCTTCCATTGCAATGTGGAGGGTGAACCCGTCTGGACCCTGCCAGGTGTGTGGACGGGATGGATCCAGCCTGCCCGCCTGGCTGCTTACCCTCACCCCTGGAGGAAGGCAGGGGCCCTCCATGGGAGCCATTTCTTGCAAAGACACCTCTACTATGCACAGGATCCGCAGTGTGGTCAGCCCCAAAGACAAATGATTCTTTTAAAGAGACTCAAGTAAAGGTTGGCTCTGCTCCATCGGTCTGAGTGTTCCCTAAAGGTGTGGATGGGAAATGGAGAGGGTGAGGAGGGAGAGGTGGACGGAGCGGTACCCACCTGGGAATTGTGAGCGGAAGCAAGAGGAGGGACTCAATGAAGGGACGAAGGAAAAGATGGGAAAGAGTAAACGAGAAAAATAAGGCATGTGTATGAGCCATGGAGGGTCTGCTTTTCAAAGGAGCAGTGGTTTTCCGGTGGAGACGTAAGGCAGGCAAGATGCTGACTGCAGGGTCCGTTCCATGCTGGAAAATGAGGGGAAAATACATGGCCTGATGGCAGGGAAACGGGTGCAGACCTGAGTCAGGTGCCACAGTGAGGTTCCCCACACAGAGATGAGTACAAGTCACCCATCCTCTGCTCAGCCATCGCCAGTCAGAATCCAGGAAGCTGGAACCTCCTCCTTCTCAAGCTGGGAAGAAATCTGAACCCACAATGCACTCCTACAGGAAACAAGACTAAGTTGAAATAGTTGGGAGGGGAGGCAGGAGTTGACAGCTTTGATGAACAATGAAAGGAAGGCCACTATGGTCGGAGCACTGGACGACATCCCAGGCTGGGAGTCAGACCCTGTCTGGGAAGAGGAGCCCTAGCTAGTCAAACCCCGAGGAGCCTCTGGACTTTCAGCTTCACCTCTTCTCCTGGACAGTGAGGTCAGCAAGGCTGCTGGTACCTGAACATTCTTCACAGTGGCTTTGCTTTCTCTCCTAAGCCTTAGATCTCAAGGTTCTTGTAAAGTCTATGCTTAAACGGTCCCTATATAATTCTACCAGGTAGCTGGTTCAAGTCACTTATGGAAAGGTTGCTTTGTTCGAGGAGCAGAGATCTGAATTCAGAAGCTACCGTTTCTGTTGTAAATTACACAAACTCAACTCCTGGGACTAGACTAGGGTCCAAATTCTAGTTTGTTTTTTTTTTTTCATTCTCCACGTGGGTTAAGATTGCAAGTACTCTGAGGCATGAAAGGAAAAAGTGAAAGTGTTAGTCATTCAGGGTCATGTCTGACTCTCTGCAACCCCCTAGACTGTAGCCTGCCAGACTTCTCTGTCCATGGAATTCTCCAGGCAAGAATGCTGGAGTGGGTGAGCGTTCCCTTCTCAGGGGATATTCCCAACCCAAGGATCTAACCTGGGTCTCCTGCGTTGCAGGCAGATTCTTTATTGTCTGGGCCACCGGGGAAGCCTTGATCCTGCCTGAGATGAATGGGCCCTGCCCTGTTCCTTGCAGTCCGGATGCGCTGAATCCGCTCACTAGGGCCGTTTCCTCCCAGATGAGGCTAAGACCGGGGGCTGAGGGTCCCCTCCCGGCTTCCCTCCCCACACAGTCCTCCCTGCCTCTTCTTCTTAGGGGTCTTTGATTTCAAAGCCAGCTCTGCTCATCAAAGAAGGAGGAGGGGTGGAACACAGCTCAGAGCAGCTAACGACTGGGGACCCTCTGAATCATACGACCCTCCCCCACACTCCCAGATCTCCCATATCCCCCTTCAGTTTCTCCAGGAGAAGAGTAGAATGCTGAAAGTACATTCTGGGGGGGGGGGAAGAGGTGAACAGATGCGCCCCATTCCATCCTTCCTCCACGCACTCTGTCTTCGTTCCTGGAGAGTCCGTACAACGGAAAGGACAGCAGCCACAGCAACCCAGGACGTCATCAACAGCCTCACGACAACTCTGCTCCCACCCTGCCAGCCTAGAGAGTTAGAATATAAATAGCAAGGGAAAGTCCATTAGAATAATTTACCATTCGTCATGAATTATAAATGACACGATGTACTGTTCACACATGTCTAATTCAAACTTAAAATTTCGCCCTGTAAATTGGTTATTGAGTGTTAACGGCATGGCCGTTTTTCCTGGGGCCAGCGTTGGGGTTCTGCCAGGGTTTCGCAGCATCCAGTTTGGTTATCGGGGCGGGGTAAGGACGTGCCGGCCAGGAGCTCCCAGACGCCCGTGCCGTCAGCCTGCTGGTGGATGGCCAAAGGACTTCAGGCCATATTTCCTCCCTGAATCCAAATTAGTCTCGCAGCTGGAGAGGGCTCAGCAGCTGATAATGGCCTAACAACCTCCAGCCCTAACAGATATGACCTCGGCCGCGGTGACAGGAATGCCAACTCAACGCCTCCTCTCCAGGCAGAGCTGGGCAAGCAAATGCCGCGGCGGGAGCTGGGAGCCGCCTTGAAGAGGGAAACGTCCTAAAACGAAAGGGGTGAGGCAGGCCAGCCTGCAGCGGGGTGCACAGCGCCGTCTTTGAGACGAAGTAGCTGCTACCCCTCCAGGGCCCAGTAAAAGAAGGACGTTTACAAGAATGCTGAAAAGGATGGCGGACTTTGCCAAGCAGGTTATTCATTAAAGGAGGATTTATGAAAGAATTATGCTTCCCTGGTGACTCAGGTGGTAAAGAATCGGCCTGCAATGCTGGAGACCTGGGTTTGATTCCTGCCTTGGAAAGATCCCCCTGGAGAAGGGAATATCTACCCACTCCAGTATTCTTGCCTGGAGAATCCTGTGGATGGAGCGGCCTGGCGGGCTACAGTCCATGGGGGTCTCCAAGAGTCCAACATGACTGCACGACTAACACTCACTTTTATGAAAAAATAGACGAATAAGAGTTACCTTGCTGTGCATCTGAAATTAACACCACACTGTGAAGCGACTGTGTGCAATGCTATGCCGCGCTTAGCTCAGCCGTGTCCGGTTCATTGCGACCCCGTGGACTGTAGCCCACCAGTCTCCTTTGCCATAGGATTCTCTAGGCCAGAATACTTGAGTGGGCTGCCATGCCCTCCTCCAGGGAACCTTCTCAACCCAGGGACTGAACCCAGGTTTCCTGTATTGCAGGCGGATTAGCCAGTATAAAATAAAAAGTTTTTGTTTTTTGAAAAAAAGAGGAATTGTACTTCTGTTTCAAACTAATCACCACGTCAATGTGGTTTCAAACCAATCACCTCAACTAAACACCTCAGATGTGCCAGGAAAGAGGCAGGACCCGGGCTGGGAGACCCTGCCTCCATCCTCTCTGAGGACCAGCAGCATCAGGGGCTCGTCCTTTTCTGTGCTGTTTGTGGAAGAGGTTCTCTTCACCCAAAGTTCACACGTCCGTGGGTCTCCAGACCCCACCAGTAGACGAGGGCTGTCTACCTGGTGCACCGGACTGGGAACGCAAAGGGACTCGAGAGGAGCTCTGTCTCCAGCCAGAGCAGGCCACAGTGACCCAGAGGCTAGCACTGGGTGGTGGACAGAGGGGCCCTCCACGAGGCTGTGGCTGGATGACCTGCAGCCCTGCCCCCCCAAGCCCTGCCCCTCGCTGGGAAAGTCTTCCACTCTGGGTTCGCAAGAACGTTTCCTTCTTCTAAGGAAGTAGTGGTTCTAGGTCCACTTCGCCTTCACGAGACAGCAACAGATACTCCTGTCTCAGACAAGTCAGCCATGGGGTAGGCCAGTGCGTGTGGAGCCATCAGCCACTGGACCTGAGCCAAGACTCTGGAAAGTGAGAGCCCCGCCCAGCCCGTCTGCGCTGTGGGACCGCGTGACCGGCCCAGGCAGGGCCGATCCAATGATCTTCAGGACCCTGGGCTCCAAAAACCACACAGCATGCAAAAAACCCTTAAAAGAGAAAAGTCCTTCTCTGATGGAGAAGTCACGTCTAATGCTGGACAGTGGTAATGCTTTGGGAAACATAAAATGATCAGAGAAGAAATTAATAGTGTTTTTGCATATATCTCTATTTTCAAAGGCAGCGCTAATGGCTTCTGCACAGAGCAATAATATTTACACATAAAAGATCTACCGATTTTAATTTCATCATGAAAAACATGAATGCCAAATACATTTGAGAAAGGCAAACAAGTTTCACTCACAAAGAACAGACAGCTGCTGCAGCATGTGGGGCCAGCACATGGCTGGTGGGCAGAGGCGCTGTCAGGATGGACGCGGGGCAGCCAGTGCCTCTGTGGGAGGTGGACACACTCGCGTGCAACTCGTGTGCACACACTTACATAGTCAGACACAGGAGGAGAGGGTCTAACAGCTTGGCAGCCTTCCCCATTACGCTCCCAGAACGAGGGGCCCATAAAGGCCACTCACAGAACACAGGGAGGGGTCTTGTTGGCCTTTTTCATCTCCTTAAAAAGTTATGATTTCAATGAGTTGATTCAACTGATCCTGATCATAGAGAGACTGCTCTTTCTGCCCCATGAAAGCCTGGGGGCCGCTCGTCGCGCCCATGTTCCCACCCCGGTCCACGCCCACAGCGGCCACAGACGCACTGATGATTTCCCTAAAGGTGACAGTTGAACTGCACCTTCCACTCCTTTTGCTAGGCCTCTGGGATGTCATCAAACACGCAGAAAAAACTGGCCAAGTGTGTATAAACGTGAGCATCTAATCTGAGACACACTGGACTCTCTCACAAGGGCCAGCTGCAGAGTGCCATCAGAGAGTGGGAAGCGCTCTCTAGTGTGAGAATCCATTAACCTCCGCGAAGCGTTAGGCATTCATTTGTCCCATTGTAAGAGGCACTGGCTGCACAGGGCTTCTCAGGGTCTCGCATTTCCGACCTCACGATCAGCGGCCTTCCCTTGACACGGGGAGAACCCGCTGTCCATCACACCAGCGTGGCAGCCTCTGCTCCCATCTGATGAAACGCACACCCACCAGGCGGGGTTTCACAAATGTTCCGGGGCTGTTCCGGGATCTCCTTCTTTCATGACAGATAAGTAAATTTCATGTCATTTTCGTGAATATCAGTCTCTATATCCTCCAAATCTTTTATCCAAGTAAATTCCAGCACTGTCTACACTTAACAATTTTTTTCCGGCATGGGAACGTCCTTGGTGGCTCAGAGAGTAAAGAATCTGCCTGCCAGTGCAGCAGACCTGGGTTCGATCCCTGGGTGGGGAAGATCCCCTGGAGGAGGAAACGGCAACTCACTCCAGTACTCTTGCCCAGAGAATCCCACGAACAGAGGAGCCTCGCGGGCTGCAGTCCATGGGGTTGCAAAGAATTGGATGTGACTGAGAGACTAGAACACTTACCAACGTCCCAGGTCTTCATTGCAGCTGTCCTTGCAGCTGTGTGTGGCTTGTGGGACTGAAATGAGAATTTCAGAAGCTAACATTTTCTTTTCTTTTCTTTGCCAAAAGCTGCATGTCTTTCAGTAGCAGGATTGCAGGGTTTGAGGGATGCGGGTATCCACAGGCATCCTGCTTCCTTTTTCTTCCTCTGTGTCCCTTTAAAAAATCCTAATGCTCTCTTCTCTCAGACTCTTTCCATGAGCTGTGCAAGTGACCCTTTGTCCAACATTTCAGTGTCCTCTCCAGGAGATCAAACCAGTGAATCCTAAAGGAAATCAACCCTGAATATTCACTGGAAGGTCTGATGCTGAAGCTGAAGCTCCAATCCTTTGGCCACATGATGTGAAGATCCAACCCATTGGAAAAGACCCTGATGCTGGGCAAGACTGAGGGCAAAAGGGGAAGGAGATGGCAGAGGATGAGACGGTTGGATGGCGCTGCTGACTCAATGGACATGAGTTTGAGTGAGCTCCGGGAGATGGTGATGGGCAGGGAGGCCCAGCGTGCTGCAGTCCACGGGGTCACAAGGAGTCAAGAGCCAGACACAGCTTAGAGACTGAACAACGGCAACAATCCCTGTGAGAGGCAGGGCAGACCCTGGCACAGATCCTGGCTTCCCCACCTGACACAGTGCCCTCACTCCAGCTTCCAAGCAACACCTGGTCACCCGAGTTGTGAAGCTTCCAGCCCAAGGCTCACCGTGACCACGCAACCCACCACCAGGCAGACTCTCTGCATGGAGTCCTAAGCCACTGTTACTGATTGTCACTACTTGAGGGTCTGGAGACTTCCATGCTGGTTCCTGAGGCCAGGCCTTTGCTCCATAGGTATTCATGTGCAAAATAGACCCCAGTCCCCACACACTCAGGTAGCACACAGCATCCCACAGGAGTGGGTGGGGCTGGGGCAGCCTCTTCAGGGCGGGTGTGAGTAACTTGGAGCTTCTTTTCAGGACTGCAGCCCCACATGGGGAATGCAGATGACAGACAGACAGACAGACAGACAGGGTACCTACTGCTTAGGAAGGTGGCAGAGATGCAGGACACAGGGAGAGTGCGGTCCGGTGTTCAGCGCCCTAGAAGCCCTTGAAACCTCGGGATTCGTGGTGCTGGCTGCGCTGATTACAGAGGCCTTGCGTTTACTCTGCACTTTTAAATATTGCATATGTAATCCACACTTCTATAAGGCTGATTCTGAATGACACTTTCAGAGTGGTTTTATTAAACCGCAAGCCGTATTTGAAGAAGAAGTAATTTGTAGCAAAGAACACAAACCTGTAAGTAAATTGATTTCTTTGCATTTTGAACATGTGGTGCTGAGTTTAAGATACAGAGGACAATAAAGATGGTTAGGAGAAGCACGCGACTGTCCGAGGTAGGCTTCCTGTGGTGACAGAAGGTTTTCTGTCTGATGCAGGAAACGGGAAGCCCAGTCTCCCCACAAATGGATGCGCCACCCCACCATCCAGTGAAGCTCGGGCTTCAGACACAGACCTCCACCTCACTGAGCCTGAATGCTAAAGACCACGGCCAAGGCCAAGGCCAAGGCCAAGGGCGGTGAAAGAGATCACATTTTAGCTGCCGGTGCATCGTCAATCCATGTGCCTAAAGTCATCATCTGCTTGGTCCTTGAGAAGCCGCCTGGA
Organism: Neotragus moschatus; assembly: GCA_006410615.1. Lineage (NCBI taxonomy): Eukaryota > Metazoa > Chordata > Mammalia > Artiodactyla > Bovidae > Neotragus > Neotragus moschatus. The sequence continues at coordinate 58,345 of SJYA01003576.1, read as the reverse complement.
GACTTAGAAAGTGTCTCTGTCCACCATCCACATCGCTGGTTCTCAGAGGCAGAGGCAGCCACAGCTCCGGAATCTTCGAGCTGCGGGAGAGAGGACTTCCGACTCCCAGGAGCCCAGGTCCTCCCACAACAGCTGCAGGAGCCCCGCCTTCACCCACTGTCCCCACAGCTCTGGGCACCGCCCCAGGTCCTCTCTGCAACCTCAGAACCTCTGGCCCAGCACTGGACCAACAAGCCCTCCTCATGTGAGGCTGAGGAAGCGGATGGCTCTGACCCCTGCGGGGAGATGAGCACATGTGGGAAAGGTTGGCACAGCCCTGCCTTCCTTGTCAGCTCGCTTCTCCCGCATGGCTAATCCCCTCTCCAGTGATTAACCCACTCTCCTGCGGGTCACCTGGTCTCCTAAGGATTAATGTGGTCTCCAGGGATTAACTTGCCCTCTATCTAACCATCCTTGCACTTGACTTGACATTCAGACGTCACAGTTTCTGGATTGCTCCAGATATACAATCTTCTCCTGCTGTTGTATCAAGAATATTCTTTCTACAGAAAAGGCACCATTTTTCGGTCCTACATAGTGACCCCAGGTCCAAAGGGAGACGACCAGCACCCGGGGGAGCATCACGAACAAGAGCCTCCTTTTCAACACTCAAAACAGACTTCATCTGGGCACTGAGCTCAGGAGACACATAGGATGTAAGTGAAGGCACGATGCAGCGATGACGGCTGGCCATCACAAAGACTCGGACCCGGCCATAACTGCATGAACCAGCAGGAAGTCCGTGATTCAACAGCCACCCTCTTACCGGTGTGTGTTACCGCCCTCTTACCCTCTTACTGGATCCGCACCAGTAATATGGAGGTGAGTGCCCTCCTGGGCTTGGCGCACTCCACACGGGGCACCTGCGCTGGGCACCTCTGCTGGTCCCCGCACAAGTGGACATGCTTTTGGCCACGGATGTTCTTTTGCTGGCGACCACAAGGCCAAGGTGGGGAAGACTACACGGACAGACGCTAAGAGCGTGGTCACACAGACTGGTTATCAGAGGGTCTGATAAGGTTGCCTGTCTGAAGGTGCTGAGAACATCCCCCCAACCACAGCCAGTACACAGCAGGTGCTACCCCATCAGAGCGACTCCTCAGGGGAGGGCTAGATTATGTTGAGTCCGCTCTTTTTAGGGAAACATAAAGTTTTCTGAAAATGTGGGAGGAGCTTCCTCCAATGGGCTCATTCTTGCTTTGATGCTTAGGTCCATGTACGGTTGGCCTAGAGAAGGCAGTACACGTGGGGCTCCTCTTCCTCCTCCCGGGTGAGTGAGGTCCTACCACAGATAAGGCCATGGCAGGCAAGGTTACTGAGAGCCGATGGTTTACAGAAGAGCTTGTCAAGATGAGTCACTGACAGGAGACGGGATGAGCCCCCACTGGTCACCCAGTAAACAGAGCGTGATGGGCCCACTGAGAGGGGACGGGGTGCTCTGACTCCTGCCCGTCTCCTCCTCTGTTCGCTGTACCTGTAACCTTTCCAGGGGAAGAGCTCCCCCCACCTCCTTCAGCACATTCCAGGCATGCAAGGCGCCCAATTTCAAGGCCCCCAACCGTTCCAGAAAAGAGGCACTGACTGATGGACGGTATCAGAAATGCAGAAAGATGGCTAATGACCCCACCCTCTCCGCGTGGCTGTATTCACACCTTGAAAAGTCCGAATTAACATTTCAGTTTTCAATATGATTCAAGGCAAAGCTGCAAAAAACAAAGGCGAAAAGTAGGAGGACACAAAGGAACACAGTCTTTTGAAATAATAAGTCAGGCCTGAAGAACGACAGAGGGAGCAGGAAAATCCCCAAGTGGGAGCCGGGGAAAGCTAGCATGAGCAGCAGACAGTGTGGCCGAGGAGCCGCTGGTCGATACGGCAGCGCCAGGAATCTGCTCTGCTGACAGCTCTCGCTTCTTTCACGGGGGGCTGGCCTATTTTGCATAGGAGTGATCAAATTAAGACAATGGTTCAACGGTACCACTCGAATGCTCCGACAAAGATTCTCTCCTTCTCTTTGTAATCGATTAACACGGGCAGTCTCTCATTTTTCAAAGTGATTGAACGATTACCCATTGCCCATTTTGAATGGCGGTCATTACGGTTAGATTCAGCCACATGAACTGGCCTACATTTGGCCCTCTTTGACCCATGGGGAAAAAAATGGCAATTTCCAATGGCTCAAATAAATACGGAGTTGGCTGCCTTCTCTAGTAAGGAAACACACATCCTGGCCAAAGATTTTGCATCCTTTACAGATAATCTTCTCCTGCAAAACATTAGCCTCTTCCAAGCCAAAGTCCCAGAAGTTGAGCCACTCGTGAAGCTCTTACAAACCGCTTCTCCAACACAGTCGGCAAAAGCCAAGGGGAGACTAGAAGTCAGTGGGTGTCAGAAAATGCAGGGAGTGAAAAGTGCAGTCCCCAGTAAACTGGGTGAGAAGTACATTCCTTTTGATTGTTGTCTCTCGCTTTTTAATGTTCTCAGCAAACGTCTGTATCTTTCAGAGTCTCTCAAGGATTTTTAGATAAAAAGAGAGGTTTTATCTTTGCATGTCTATAAGCAGAGGAGAACTCCAGAGACCAAAACCTACAGGCAATCCAAATAAACTAAATCCGATCAAGGTAATATCAATGCCAGAATTAGAAGAAAACCCAGGGAGAATCTCAATAACAACATTAAAACAGCAGGTTTCAACTGGAATCAATAGACAGAATAAACAGAAAAAATTAAGTCACAAAGTGTTAGTAGATAAAAGCTCCTCACTCATTAAAATTCTGTTTGTCTTTGTGTCTTTTTATCAATGTACCTATATATCTATGCAAGTATATCAAAGTTTGTAATGTGGAAGCATGATGAAATAATCTAATTAATTTCTGGTGTCATTTCACATATTTCTTTTAAGTTAGAACTGCAATATTAATAATGGTTTGCAGTTTAATAAAATATCTTTATGTCCTATTAACTCCTATATCAGCCTGTTATAAAAGCCACTTTCTATCAAATAGCTGAACTTCAAAAGAGTTTTGCTTTGATCAGAAAAAGGAAAAAATCAGGTTCATTCCATTTATACTGAATAACCTCACTCAGTTTCATAGACGGGTGTCTGGAGCTGCCGTTCACTCAGGAAAAATATTCCAATGGGCAAAAAAAATTCAAAGAGGCAGAATCTAACGGGGCAACCAGGGCACACGGGAAGCATGCGTTTTACTTGCGTGGGCAAAGGAAGCCTGGCTGCAGGGAGCCTGGCTTATGGGAAGAGGGCACCTGCACAGGGTCTCCCCCCAGGCGGAGGCGACCAGCTTGCACCCACCCAGAGCATCCACTCGTCCTGGCCCACGTGGCGGAACTTCAGGAACGCGACTCCGTCACCGTGTCCTTCCGTCACTAAAACCCGTGAGATAACTTTGCATCCTTGCCAGGAGACAAAAGCTGTTCTCTGGCCGCCTTCCTCCATTCCTTTTGATTGTTGGCTGTTGCAGTGAGAAGTCATGCCCCCACACCCACCCCAGAGGTGCGGTCAGCCGTCTTGTCCCAGCTCGTCTGTCCCACCAGATGCGTCCTCCCTCTGCCGCTGCCGATGCCTCAGCCAGACACCAGGCCTGCAACACCCGGGTTATTCACTAAGGACGGGACCACAGATCCCAGGAGTCAGTGTAAAGGTCCAGGATGGCCTCAGTTCGTTCTTTGTAGTATAGCAGCTGAAATAGACATTAACTACTAACCAGGGCATTTCATTAAGGCTTTGTTTATTTGGTGTTTTTTTCCCCAAAAGGGACTTCAAGTGCGCTTGTTTTTCTGGAAATAAGCCCAAGTGGGTTCCTAGGAAGATCAGCATGAGCAGGGTCCACCCACAGACCCCAGTCACAGAGCCGGAGTTCACCTCCATCCCAGGGAGGGGCGAGAAGCCTGGGGTGCGGATGAGGAGGGTGAGCTGGCTTGGATCCCCTTGGGTGGGGCCAGCTGTGCCCCAGGGATCCCATCCCTGCCCTTCCCAGCCTGGTGCCTGGCACCCAGGAGGTGCCAGCTCAGTGCCTCCTGGAAGAGCGAATGGCAGGTGCAAACAGAGGTCGGGCGGGATCATTTCTGAACAGCTTCTACTGAGCCAGCGGATCCCTGTCTCCTCGCACGGAGGTGAGGTCCTGCTTTGTGAGCCTGGACATGAGACACAGAGCTGCCCTTTCATCTGGGCTCCCCTGAGGGCTCACACAGTTAAGAGTCTGCCTGCAATGCTAGAGACTCCGGTTCTACCCCTGGGTTAGGAAGATCCCCTGGAGAAGCGAAGGGCAATCCACTCCAGCATTCTTGCCTGGAGAATCCCATGGGGTTCCAAAGAGTTGGACACGACTGAGCAGCTAACACTTGCACTTTCTTTGCCTTTTCATCTGGGAAGGAGGGAAGGAGGCCAGACTCCGTGCCCAGCAAGGGCTCCTTCTTCTCAGAAGCAAGTGGTGGCCACCTCTCAGCCCCCGGGGAGAGCTTGCCCTGGCCTGCGGGTCCCTACAGAAGGGGGTCTCTCGGTGACACCTGTGTTCTCCTTGGACTCACAGTGGACACCCCGTGTTTTAGGCACAAACACACACTTGTCCTTCTCCCCGCTCCCAGGTGCCCCCATCTCCTGAGTCCAGCTCTTCTGCAGCCCAGGCAGGTAAAGGGTTCACCTCCCACAAACAGAAAGGAGTTGGGCCTAATGAGACGAGACTGGATGGCAAGAAAACATGCTGAATTCCTGAGAGAGTGAGACCGCAGCGTGCCACGCTCACCACGGACAGTACGTTCCCCGGAAAAAGCCACTCGTGAAAACATCAGTCCAAATGACCCTAGGAAAAGAGCCAGGCTGTTGAGATACTTACTGTGGACGGAAGACTCAAAGGAGGTGGGGGGAGCTGTCCTTTATTCTTAAGCTCACAGGCGGAGAAGAAGCTGCCTGCAGTGTGGGAGACCTGGGTTCGATCCCGGGCTGGGATGGTCCCCTGGAGAAGGGCATGGCTACTCACTCCTGTGTTCTTGCCTTGGAGAATCCCATGGACAGAGGAGCCTAGTGTGCTACGGTCCATGGGGTCGCAAAGAATCAGACGTGACCGAGCGGCTAACACATAAACACAGGCCTGCTCAGTCGCTTCAGTCGTGCCCAGCTCTTTGGGATGCTGTGGACTGTAGCCCACCAGGCTCCTCTGTCCGTGGGCTTCTGCAGGCAAGAATACTGGATATCATGTTGTAATCTCGTTCATATTGAAGCTTGACTTCAGAGTCCGTCTAGTGTGATCAGGATGCTTTTGCTGCAGGCCCTGCGGGTTCCAGGGTACCAGCTCCCTCATCTGGGGTGAGCTCCCCCTCCACCCATCAGCATCTCTGGCCACGAGCACAGTCTCTGCTCAGTGTGGCTGCAGCTGGTCCAGGTGCGCCCCAGGACCGTGTCCACCTGTGTTCAGGAGGAAGCAGGTCATCCCCTGTTCGCACAAATGCGGGCTGTGTCTGGGTATCTTTGCAAAAACCTTAACTTGGTCCTGGAAAGAGTAGCGTTTCATCCAAGCTGACTCTTCCGGGAACCTTCTGTCCTCTTAGTCTCTTTTGATCCTGACCAGTCTGTTGAAACACCTCTGCTAGCTTGGCACAGTTCCTACACGTCATCTCCAGCACTGAGCAAGAAGACGCGCAGAGGGCGGGGTAAGAGCTAGAAATAAGAGCAGGGAGAAATGAGACTTGGTTAGTATCTTTGCACTGTCAGTACTTTGGGTATAATTTAAGAATAATTTTGCATATAGTAATTTTTTCCACTCATGGATGACTTGTTTAAGAAAATGGAGACCCCTTTAGTTTATCACAGAGGTTCTCACGTCAAGGTGATTCGGGATCTTAGGGCAAATGTTTGGGGACTTTCTATTACTCCCAGCTCCCAGCAGGGCCAGTCCATCGTGTGTGCTCAGCTGCTTCAGCCGTCGTGTCTGACTCTGCAACCCCATGGACTATAGCCCTCGGGGCGCCTCTGCCCATGGGGTTCTCCAGGCAAGAAAACTGGAAAGGGTTTCCATGCCTTTCGCCAGGGGATCTTCCCAATCCAGGGCTCAGACCTGGGTCTCCTGCACTTCAATCAGATTGTTTACCACTGAGTCACTGGGGAAGCCCCAGGCAGAGCCACGGACGCTGCTGAACATCCCATAATGCATAGGGAGGCCCCAGGCAGAGCCACGGACGCTGCTGAACATCCCAAAATGCATAGGGAGGCCCCGGGCAGAGCCATGGACGCTGCTGAACATCCCACTATGTACAGGGCGGCCCTGGGCAATCCCATGGACGCTGCTGAATATCCCATAATGCACAGGGAGGCCCCCACACAAAGGACCACAGAGGCCACGTGTGGATCAAGCTGAAGCTGAGAAACACTCCTCCACCAACTGAAACCCAAGAACCCTAGACCCGAAGGGCAGGGCCCTCAGAGGTGGTGGCCCACACTGGGGTCCAGGAGGGATTGCTATGCTCTACCAGCACCCCCAACCCCTGAGTGGTCCTTGCTCCTCACCCCACGAAACCTGCCTGAAGATCCAGCCCGTCTGCTTGTGCTCCCAAGTCTACGCTGAGGCTTCCAACGTGGGTGGCCATTCACGAGAAAATGCTGGACTCCTCCATGGGTTCAACGGCTTCCAGGAGACCTGTGTGGGTCATTGTCCGCAGCTCCAGAAAGGTGAGCAGGGTGATCAATAGCGAATCCTGGAACTGGATGCTGTCAAGGTTTTCAGCAGCCAGATGTGTCTTAGGTCACCCACCTCCACTTCCTCATTCTGAGGCCTGGCGAGATGATGCCACGATTCTAGGTCACAGGTCTGGTCATCACGACTCCAGGGAGAGCCCACGCCACTTCCTCCACAGGCCTTCACGGCCAGTCTTAGCGAGAACTTATGTGAAGCTCTGTGATTGAGACCAGAACTGTGTTTACTCTGCAGTGAGTTTATGTCTCATTGGGAGATATTTGCCTCATTTCTGCTGCATGACGGGTGCCTCGGGGAGACTTCTATTTGCTTCCATGAGCAGTGAGGCAATATTCTGACCAATTTACCCCAAAGGAAGCCAGTGAGTGAAAGTTGCTCAGTCGTGTCTGTCTCTTGGTGACCCCATGCGCCATACAGTCCATGGAGTTCTTCAAGCCACAATACTGGAGTGGGTAGCCTTTCCCTTCTCCAGGGGATCCTCCCAACCCAGGGACTGAACCCAGGTCTCCCGCATTGCAGGTGGATTCTTTACCAGCTGAGCCACAAGGGAAGCCAAAAGACTTCATAACACTGGCGGGAGCTGGGGAACTGGGCAGACCCTTACCTCACCATCTCAGTAGACCTTCCAGCTCTCCATGAGAACCACTTCGTTCCTTTGGTCCCAGTGCTCTCCTCCAGCGCTTTTCAGCGCTGGGTGAAGCAGGCACTTGGACCTTGCCACCCCCAGCTCGGCTTCCCTGGTCCCTCTACGCTATCTCCAGCCAGATCAGAGTATCATCACACGGTGGGCTGAGGTCGGTGCCAAAGAAAACTCAACGGGGCTGGGTGCAGCCCATCGGAGCCAGATTTGCATGAGACATGAATTAACGACAGGAAGTTCCCTCAAAGAGAAAACAGTGGCAGAGTTTTTCAAAACAGGGTTCCCAACCCGGTGGGGATTAAGTGAAACGGATCCTTCGTGACGGAGGGCTTATCTCCTGAGAGACGACGTGACGACCGAGTTTGGTTCCCGGTTGGGCCTCGGCGTCTTCAGCCCTCTGTCCTGAGAGCAGGTCCGCTCGGTGAAGGCGCGGGCGTGGCTCCCACGAAGATCGTGAATGTCTGCGCTGAGCACAGCCTTTCCTGGTGGCTTCTCGGATGTGTTCGGGACCATTCGTGAGGTGAGAGGAAATCTGGATGAGGAGATGGAAAGACAGCGCTGTTTTCCTGTTTCTGTAGGATACCAAGAAAGCAGGCACCGGGGGCGGGGAGCCCAGTGCTCTACGCACAGATCAAGCCAAGGAAGAGGGCCAGCCAGAGGCGACTCGGCAGAACATGGTTGCTACTACAATCTCTCTGAATTGGTTCTTTCTACCAGAAAGAAAAAGGCTTATTCACACAGCGAATGTACTTTGTAATATACTTTACCCGCAATGCTAAGGTGGAGAACACAAGGAAATATTTAATACCGTGCGATAACCACACAAACGTCTGTCCTCTTCTAACCCGTTTGCGGTGCTCTCATGAAGGCTGAGCTGATGCAGAAACACCGGCCCAGATCCCAGAGGCATCTCCTTGTGGGACTCAGAGTCAGGACCACCGGGAGGGGCGGGTGCCCGGCGGGAAGCCCACCGCGGTCCAGCTCCTCGCAGGCTCTGTTCGGCACACCGACTCCTGAGTGTGGGCTCCAGAGGGAAGCATTTCGAAGTTCTTTAAGAAGCAAGTCTTCAGGGACGGATCACGCGTGCACTGGGGCTCTGCTCACAGGCTCAGTCTGGCTTCTGGAGTTCCCATTACAGATTCTCTGTGCTAGTAAGTCCTCCTGTCCCTCCTAAAGGCAAGTCACTGATGCAGACAGTGCAAGGACTTTGGACTCGGAGGGCCTGGTGCTACCCATCTCCACAGCCGGCCACCCAGAAACCAAAAGCAGGAGTGAGGCAGGCCCGTGCCACGGGCTGCTCCCCTCGAGGCCCAGTTGGTGAGGGGTGAGGGCAGGAGCTCAGAGTGGAGACCGTCAGCTCCACAAGCCCCCTGCTTGTTATGGGGGTGGCGGCTGTCTCCAGAGCAGGCACTGAGGCAATCCCAAATTCTCCTCTGTTCAGCTGTTGCCCACCCGCAGAACTAGCCTCAAAGGGTCAAAATGCCCATGTGGATCAAGGGATGAATTTTTACGCAAAGTTTAAGCGACTCGACTTCAACCCTGGGTGCTGGTTTGCAGAGCAGTGGGGAAATCTTCCTGAGGTTCAGAGACCATGCTGCCACCGACGTTTCCCCAGGTGCTGAGTTAGACTATCAAACAAGAAATTCACTGATAACATATCCAGAAAAAATAAACTTCGTGGTTGATCCATCGAAGATCTGGGAACACTTTCCAAACCAGCTATGACCAGGGACAAGGACGTCCCCAAGTCAGAATAAACTTTCTCCCAAACCAGCTTCATCTTCCCGTGAAAAGTCCACATGCCTGCTCTGTTCACACTGGGAATGTTTTAAAGTGAATTGGAAAGGAAGTAACACTTGGGCAAGAGGGATGTGAGACCAGCCAGGGGATGGCTGGCAGGCTGGGGGTGCCTCATTAGCAAACGAGCTGCTTCTTAGGGTGAAAGGGGCTTCCGCCTGCTTTGCTGCTGAACAAATTAGAACCTTAATTAGATTAAAATGCATACATTTTAACTTTAATCTCTTCCTGTATTTGAAGGAAAAGTCCCCATCTCACAGAGTCTGCCTCCTTTCTCCTTTGCTTCCACCTGTTTCCATCTCAGGACCTTGTCCCCAAGCCACAGAGGATAGATAGCCCTTATCAGATTGCCTGGAGTCCTGGAAATTTCAAGTTGGAAGGGAATTCATATTAATTCTCTTTGTGTTCTTAGTAATTGAACCCAAACCTCTCTTCTCACCAGTGAGTAGAATGGGGCTCAGACATTTCCAGTGACTCCCCAACTTCTGAGATAGAAATCCCACTCTGGATCTTGTCCCAGCCACAGGGGCCTCACTGATCCATGACCCCCAGGGTGTTCGTCCCTGCAGCTTGCTACCCAGCCCTAGACTCTCATCCACCTCCCGAGTGTATCAGGAAAAACAAGGACAGCGCTAGTCATTCAGCCGTGTCTGACTCTTTGCGACCCCGTGGACTGGAGCCCACCAGACTCCTGGGTCCGTGGGATTCTCCAGGCAAGAGTGTCAGAGGAGCTTGCATTGCCCTCCTCCAGGGAGTCTTCCTGACCCAGGGCCCGACCCCAGGAGCATTTGTCTCCAACAGCGGACGTATTCCAAGTGATGGGCCACATCAACACGACACAAGAAATAGGGCATTAGAGGAGCCCTTGTGCACTTCGCTCTGGGCATCCAAGGACGAGGAAGAGGCTTCCTCGGGAGCTTGGGTGGTGGCATCCTCTCCCCTGCTCACTGAGGGCTCTGTGTGTGATGATGGGGGCTGAGGGGTGAGACGGCTCCCCCTCAGTGCATGGTGCGCATTTCACAGACGCGTGTAGACGCCTTCTCTTCTGGACGAGAGCCCTTAACACGTGACTACGTGAGGCTGTGGCTCAGAGGCCCGGGGTCCCCTGCTCCTGCACCGACACCCCTCCCCAACGTGGGGTCCCCAGCCTCCTCGTGGTCAGACGGGGCACAGCAGCATCAGCTCAGAGCGGGCCCCTTCCTCCTGGCCCTCGGGGGGCAGCTGCCTGGCTCCAGTCTTGACACACTCCCACTCTGGAAGGAATCCCACTCTGACACTGCCTTTCAGCCGCTTCAGCAATGAGACGCGGGCCCTGCAGGGTCCTGCTGCGACCTGACGGGTCAACCTGGCCACAGCGCCCGCCACTGAGCCCGCCTGCCAGAGGGCCCTAGGTCGACACCCCAGTGCCCGCCCCCCATCACCCACCGCGCACCCCTGCCACCACCACCCTCATCTGGGAAACATCTCTGGCTCCGCTCAGTGAGGACCTGGGGGCCTCTGGTCACAAGCAAGCGTGCCACACCCAGCTCCCTGAACCCACCGGCCGTCAAGACCTCAGGAGGCATTCCCAGGTGCGATAAGACAAGAGGAACCTGTGTGGCTTCAGAGAGGGGTCCAGGCCAGGGCTGGGCACTAACAGGAGAGGGGCAAAGGCAGGCCCTCTGGGGGTTTTCTGACCCATGACATGGGCATGGAGGTAGCATCAGAGAGCTGGCCAGGCACCGAGGCCTCCAGGGCCTTAGGGGCACTCACATCTCTGAGGACGTGAAGTGCATCCAGGCCAGGCCCTGCTGGTCTCCCCACCTCAGAAGGCAGCCCTGTTGACTCCCTGTGTGATCTTGCCCAGGGAGGCATGGGGCAGGACACGACACGACCAGGTCCCAGCTAAGAGGGGAAGAAAGCAAAAGGGCACTCAGCACAGGGACCCGCAAGGCCCGCCTCCTGCCTGGACACGCAGACCCCTGGGGCAGGTGTAGGCTCCAGGCCACCCCGGGCCTGGTCGAGCGCCCGGCACAGGGCGGGGGGTGGGTGAGCATCCCCAAGGAGCTCGGCAGATGGGGGGTGGGGCAGGAAAGATGGGCCAGAGTCGCGACCGCTGATAAATGCCAATAAACATGCAGATGGCGGTTCTAGAAGGGCTCTTCTTCCTTTCCAGTTCAATCCCAGTGACCCAGGGGGTGAATCGCTATAAACTAGAGTGGAGTGCGCCTTGTAAATAGCATTTTCTCTGACACCCCTAAAGCACTGCTGGATCTTTGGAGTTTATAAATTGTTGATGTATATGAGTTTGTATAACCACTCTGTAGTTAATAAGAATGATCCTCCAATTAAAGTAAATAAATTTATATTAAGAAAAAAGAATGATCCTCAGAGCAGTACTGGAATTGGGGTGTGTTTTCGAGCTCCTGAATGTCAGAATCCGGGGTTATGGGGGCTGCGGGCTGGTGCTTGGTCGTGCCCCTACCCTTGGGAGTAGAGCGGGTGAGGTCTGTAGTGGGCGCAGCCCAAGCGAGGTTCACCCACACCGACTGCCCTGCCCAAAATCCCCAGAAAGGCAGACCCAGAGCTGTACTTACCCACTGCGGGGCGCGGTGCTCCGGGCCAGGAATTCAGAGCACTCAAGACCTGGTCCTGCTCAGGGAGGATGGCTGATGGAGTCGGGTGCACCCGCAGCTGGCACAGAGACGCGGGTGGGTGGTGGAGGCTGCTGGGGCTCCGTGAGGGAGCCAGCCCTCGCTCAGGGTGATGGACGCAGAGGAGGTGGAGGATCCCAGGGTCACCAGCGGTCATGGAATGGGCATTGACTAAACGGGAATAACCTGGGTGATGGCCAAACCCTCAGCAGGGTCACAGGTCAGACCTAGGTGTGGCCATGCTCTGCAGGCCAGCTGGGAGGCAAGGCTTTGCTTGATGTCCACCTGGGGTCCACCCACCCACAGCCATAAACGGGGAGGGATCTGTCCACGTGGGTCCACCCACAGCCCTAAATGGGGAGGAGTCTGTTCACTTGGGTCCACCCACATCTATATATGGGTCTTGCAAGAGAAAGGAAGTGGCTTGATGCCTTGGCGCCCTCCGGCACGCTCGCCGCTGACCCGGGCGGGAGCCTCCGCAGGCTCCCCTCCTCCAGGGGTCCTGGAGCCGGCCACCGGTTTCCTCCGAGCGCCTCTGTGGACACCGTTCCTCCATAACCGCGGGAGCAGGCGCCGCCCGACCTGCATCCCAGAAAGTCTGGAATCAACACAGGGCCGCTCGTTCCTAAGGCTGCCCGTGGGCTACAAGTCAGAGCTGCGGGGGAGAGGCTTCACGCCTGGGGCCACCCACCCGCGCCGCGTGCTCTGCTCAGCACACCAGACTGTTTCAGCACACGGCGGGAAAGACAGCTGATGCTTCCAGGACAGGAGCAAAGGCACAGACAGCTGACAGGCACACAGCACCCGCACACACACACACACACACACACACACACACAACCATGCCCCACCCCCACCTGCACAGAACACGTCCACACACAGCACACACACACACCTGCACACACACACACCTGCACACACACACACACATACACACACAACCATGCCCCCCCACCTGCACAGAGCACGTCCACACACAGCACATACACACACCTGCACACACACACACATACACACACACAACCATGCCCCTCCTACCTGCACAGAGCACGTCCACACACAGCACATACACACACCTGCACACACACACACCTGCACACACACACACATACACATGCACAGAGCAGTCCACACATTTACACACAGCACATCCACACACATCCACACACAGACGCCTGCACACACACACAGCACACACACACGCACGAGCACACACACCTACACACACACACAGCATGACACCCTCACACATATACACACAGACGCCTGCACACGCACACGGCACACACACACATACACACACAGAGGACATCCACACACAGCACACACACACACGCAGGAGCACACACAGCACACCCCCACACACAGAGCACACACACACACTTGCACACACACAGCACACACACACGTACACACACACACACCTTCACACAGCACACCCACACCCACCTCTTTATCCCCTTTCCTTAAGAATGGGATACACACACTCTGAGAATAGTATTAGCAACCTAACCAACCCGACCTTTAAGAACATCATTCTGTGCTCAGAGCAGATTTATTTCAGGGATGTAAAAAGGGTCTGAGCCTAGAGTGAAAGGTAGAAACTGTGTGGAAACAGTGATAACGTTCTACAAATTTAAATTCACTGTTGAATTTAAAACTCTTTTTTGAAAACATTTAAACATTAGAAGACAGTTCTTTAATATCATCTGTATACCTGTGTATCTTTATGTGTGCCCCTGTGCGTGTGTCCGTGTGCCTGTGTGTATTTCCCTGTGTGTGCGTGTGTCCCTCTGTGTGTGTGCATATGTGCACGCACATCTGTCCTTGTGTCCCTGTGTGTGTGGTGTGCGTGCACATGTATGTGTGTGTGTCCCTGTGTATGCACGTGTGTGTGTATGCCTGAGTGTGTGTGGCTGTTTGATCAGTGTCTCATCACACATGCAGCCCTGTGGACATAAATCAGAAAACATCCAGTCTGATGGCCCCAGCCCGCCATCGTCGTTGCCCACCCAGGAGAGCACGGGGCCAGACGCGCCCGCCCCAGGGCTGAGCTGGTGATGCGCGCCGCTCCTGTGTAAGCGATTCCATCCGCTTCAGTCTCAAAAGTGTCCTGAGTTCACTGATAAATCACGTAATCATCCCACCTAAGACAAGAAATAAAGATAAATCTACTGCATTGCCAATAATTGGCCAAACATATTTATTTCTGATGGTAAGATATCAGGAAGAATTAAGGAAGTCGGAGGAAAAAGAAGATTAGAATCCGTAAGAAAGCTCCAGCCCTAAATACGAGTGTGAAAATGCAGTCTTCTTCTGCCGGCCACCGACCAGCAGGCGAAACACAGTGGATTAAAGGTCCCAGCCCCAGTTAACGACAAAACTGCAAAACACAGGCAAACGGTAGAGACGCGAAAGGAGGCGCGGCCCTGTCGCTCAGCCGCGTCCGACTCTGCGACCCCACGGACTGCAGCCCGCCGGGCTCCTCTGTCCATGGGGTTTCCCAGGCAGAACACTGGAGTGGGCTGCCGTTTCCTCCTCCAGGGGATCTTCCTGACCCAGGGATTGAACCCGGGTCTCCCACATTGCAGGCAGACTCTTTACTGTCTGAGCCCCCAGGGAAGCCCTGAAAAAATAACAAAGATCACCTATGTTTTTGGGGAGATTTCCATTTTTCGGGTGAAAACCCTCCGTATTAGAAAGTTGTCCAACCTAGTCTATAAATCAGATGCTCACAGAAAATTTAGCCTCACAGAAATGCCCTAAACTTACTTGAAAAATCGTTTTTGAACTTCTAGAAGAGGAAAAGCGGAGAATACTTAAGAAAGTTCTGCAGTGTTTGTTACAGCTGAGTCTTGCCCTAAAACCCTTTCCACAGACAATCCGTCCCGCAACCCTGTCGCTGTCCCATTGTCTGGATCAGGACACCGGGTCCCAGAGGAGTTCCTCCACCCCCACGTCAGTGCCCGTGAACAGTGCTGACAGCCGCACCCCAGAAAGGTGCTGCCCGGAGGGCGCTGAGCCCCAGGGTTGCTCGCGGAGGGACAGGGGCGTAGGATCTGTCCCCGAGGTCTGTCCACACTACCGCCCACCGCTGCCATGATCACGGGGTACAGTGGTTTTCTGGGGCCACATAAACAGCCACCTGAAGCTCAGAGCTTTGCCAACTGGCACCAGACTCTGGGCTGCAGTCAAGGTGTGGGAGGCTGGCTTCGTTTCTGGGGGCTCTGGTGAGCACGCCCTTCCCAGCACACAGGCAGGATTCAGTGGCCACAGAGCCGAAGCCCGGGTGCTGGGGGCTGCTCCCGGGCCACCTGCACCTGGCCTTTCAGGTCAGCCCTGGGTCCTCCTGAGGCCAGTCCATCTCCCGCTCAAAACTCTAACCACTGGGCCAGTGACCAGCTGGAGAAGGCTCTCGGGCTTTTTGAGGGCTGGCGGCTAAGCTTGGGCCCACCTGCCAACCCTCCTCTCTTCACGTAACAACCCAACCGCAGGACGAATCCATCCAGTTTCTGGTCCTGGGGACCCCGAAAGGGAGCAGTCTTGGGTGTGGCGGGGACAGTCTGGGAATTCTGAGTGCCAGATGCATGAAGGGGTGAATTCCGGCATAAACAAAGTCCGAACACGTTCTCTCTCGTGTCTTCTTGCTCAGTCGTGTCCAACTCTGTGGCCCCACGGACTGCAGCACGTCAGGCTTCCCTGTCCTTCAGCCTCTCCGGGTCAGTAGGAAGGTCCTTGATCGAAACCAGAAACCAGGGTTGATCCTAGGAGGCTCTGAAGGTTTCTCACCAAGATGCCACGTCTGGAGCGGGCGCCCCATGCTGCTTATCTCAGTGTCAGGAACCGTGACCTCTGAGACCCCCACGTGCCTCCCACCTTGTGGACCACTTGGGCCGAGCAGAGACCCTCTGCCTGGATTGGGTCCCTCGACTCAGGGGCTGCTCTGGAAAGCAGCCAGGGGGAGGGAGTGTGGCCCAGAGACCCCTGCTGGCTGGTCAGCCAGGCAGGAACCTGGGGAGTCCAGGGTGGTGGGAAGCACGGGGGTGGGGGTGGGGCAGACTTCCCGGGGTGGGTCCTGAACTTGGAACCCCAAAGGCTCTGCCTGCGCCCGCCCCTCCCCAGGCAGCTTCCGAGTGAGACCATCGTGAGCACCATCGGCAAGCCTCCTCTCCTCCCAGGCCACTCCTGCTCCCCTCACACAGCCCTCTATGTCAGCCCCAGGTCCTCCTGAGGCCAGTCCTTCTCCGGCTCAAAACTTTGACCACAGGGCCTGCAAGAAGAGGACTCGCATCCCAGGGCCGATGAGGGGGGTGGGTGTGTGCTGCAGAGGAAGCCTTCAGAGGGCACCCTAGCCCACCTGCCTCACCACGTGAGGTTGAGAGGTTAGGGTGCCCCCTGGAACTGCACGCAGATGGTTAGTGTGGAATCGTGTGCATTTTCTGTGTACACAATTGTGCACATTTCTGTGAAACCTTAACTTCCATTGGGACTTTCAGAAACTGTGACTGTCTCCTCCGACCTCCAGCAGAAGAGAAGATACAGACTCTCTTACTTTGGCACGGCTCTAAAGCCGATGGCAGACGCAGTCACGGCACCGCCCCGCACGCATCACCACTCTCTGGTCTTCAGTCCAGACTCCCACCTCCCCCGGAACCAGCTTCTAGTCTCATGGGGACTGGCGGGTAGGGAGGCAGGACCCCAGATCTCTCTACTTTGCACGCTGGACGGCACTCCTGCAGAAAGGGAATCACCCCTGGAAGGACTCTCCAAGTAAAGAAAGGGGAGTTGGAGGCACCGGGATCCTGGAAAGTAGCCGGTTTGGAATCCGGGCTCCCCCGTCCATGTGGATAGCCTGAAGGAACATGTTGGGCAACCCAGGCTGCACGTTGGGACTATGGTCTCCTCTCATGTTGGAGGCCTGGCCTTTGGGTTGAAACGCACACCACCTAACGGGCTACTGCTTCCCTGGACGCAGAATAACTTTGCGTCGGATTTCATTAAAGTGAGCCCATCCTGTTCCTCTTGCCTTTTCTCTCAGACAGTGTTTTTCTTCTAATTGGGGCTTAAGACACCCCCCGCCCCAACTCCCCAGCCAAGACGCCTTGGGCTGCAGAGAGTGGCCACTCCTGGCAACCTGACGGGCTCTCCCGGGTGGAGACGCAGCCCCACGGGTTCATCCAGAGGGGCTCCAGGAAGTCCCTCCCGTCTCGGCGCGGAGAGATTTGAGGTTTATCTGCAGGAGGACTCTGGTGTCCTCAAACCGTCCAAGAGCCGTAACTCAAGACGGCCGGCATCGGCCTGTGCAGGCGTGCCAAGTGTCCCCTAATCTCATCACTGGGGTGTCCCTTGTCCCCAGGCGTCCTTGCCAATGTGTGCCCTGGGGAGCCCCAAACAGGGTGGGTGGGATCGGGCAGACCTGCCCTGGATCTGGAAGATGCGTCGAGATTCAGGTTTTGCGTTTCTGTCTGACTCCAGTGCGTGTTTGAGGCAGACGGGTGTGGGCCGACCCGTTCATCATCCTAAGGAGAACTTTCAGGGAGGCTGAGCTGCCAGCAGTCAGAGTACATCCCGTCACAGGAGGCTGTGGCCAGGAAGCGAGGCCAGACTCTCGTGTCGTGGGACGCTGGGGCCCCCAGGCCTGGGATCAGGCCGCACTCTCCCGCAGGAACCCCCAGGCGCCCACCTGCTTCCTGCTTTCCGGGGCCGGCTCTACCCCACCCTGCAGTCGTCCTCGGCACCCCTCGGGCCCACAGTCCAGCAGCTGGCGCACGGTGCGTGGGCCCCATCCCCTTCCCCAGACGCGTGCCGGTCAAGACGGCAGGCAATTCTCTCCTTGACTCTCAAGATAAATGGCCGTCCGCGGTCTACCCGGGGTTGTGTAGCTACAGCTGTTTCCATTTTATCTTGCGTCTGGGACTTCAGCAAGGTCGTGTAATTTTCGCGTTTTCCCAAATTGAGCAGTTTTAGCTTCTACTTCTGCTGCACGGCCACGTCACAGGAGCGGTCTGGGCTCTCTCGAAAGGGCAGCGCTTTCGAGTTTTGAAAGACAGCTTCACTTGAAAAGGAGCTCTGCAACCCATTTTCTGGGTCTCGCGCGTTCCGGATACTCAGGCCTGCCTCCTCATCAGTCATACGTGCGTTTTCCATGTGACTCGAGGATAAATGGCCTTAATAAATCCCATTATCCTGAAGAACAATAAAAATAACAGGCTGCTGACACTGGAGCCGTGATAAATAACATTTTATTATTATTATTTTTTTGGCCACGTCATGATCAACTCTTTCCTCTCGCCTGCCCTTGATGGACTGTTTCCCTGCAAACCCGGCCAGGGACGCTAGGCAGCCCCCCACTCCCCGGGAGACAGACAGCCCGGGACCCCATCTTCAGGCGTCAGCAAGCGTGAAGACAACTATCCCCCGCTGTCAGGGACAGACCCCGACGCTCCAACCACGGGGCCGGACAGTCCCAGCCTCCCAGCCACCCCTCCCTCCGTCTCCTTAGCAGAAGAATCTGGAATCCTGGACTTCGGCACCCACGGTCTGATCTGCTCAATTATCAGAGGCCCAAGCCTGGAAACTAAGCGTTGCTGAAACTTGAGCTACGAGAGCAGTGTGGAGGGCATCAGAACAACCTGATAAACTCCGAGGCTCTCTCGGGAGTTCTGGCCAGCACGCTCAGGTGAGGGCATCAGAACAACCTGATGATAAACTCCGAGGCTCTCTCGGGAGTTCTGGCCAGCACGCTCAGGTGAGGGCATCAGAACAACCTGATGATAAACTCCGAGGCTCTCTCGGGAGTTCTGGCCAGCACGCTCAGGTGAGGGCATCAGAACAACCTGATGATAAACTCCGAGGCTCTCTCGGGAGTTCTGGCCAGCACGCTCAGGTGAGGGCATCAGAACAACCTGATGATAAACTCCGAGGCTCTCTCGGGAGTTCTGGCCAGCACGCTCAGGTGAGGGCATCAGAACAACCTGATGATAAACTCCGAGGCTCTCTCGGGAGTTCTGGCCAGCACGCTCAGGTGAGGGCATCAGAACAACCTGATGATAAACTCCGAGGCTCTCTCGGGAGTTCTGGCCAGCACGCTCAGGTGAGGGCATCAGAACAACCTGATGATAAACTCCGAGGCTCTCTCGGGAGTTCTGGCCAGCACGCTCAGGTGAGGGCATCAGAACAACCTGATGATAAACTCCGAGGCTCTCTCGGGAGTTCTGGCCAGCACGCTCAGGTGAGGGCATCAGAACAACCTGATGATAAACTCCGAGGCTCTCTCGGGAGTTCTGGCCAGCACGCTCAGGTGAGGGCATCAGAACAACCTGATGATAAACTCCGAGGCTCTCTCGGGAGTTCTGGCCAGCACGCTCAGGTGAGGGCATCAGAACAACCTGATGATAAACTCCGAGGCTCTCTCGGGAGTTCTGGCCAGCACGCTCAGGTGAGGGCATCAGAACAACCTGATGATAAACTCCGAGGCTCTCTCGGGAGTTCTGGCCAGCACGCTCAGGTGAGGGCATCAGAACAACCTGATGATAAACTCCGAGGCTCTCTCGGGAGTTCTGGCCAGCACGCTCAGGTGAGGGCATCAGAACAACCTGATGATAAACTCCGAGGCTCTCTCGGGAGTTCTGGCCAGCACGCTCAGGTGAGGGCATCAGAACAACCTGATGATAAACTCCGAGGCTCTCTCGGGAGTTCTGGCCAGCACGCTCAGGTGAGGGCATCAGAACAACCTGATGATAAACTCCGAGGCTCTCTCGGGAGTTCTGGCCAGCACGCTCAGGTGAGGGCATCAGAACAACCTGATGATAAACTCCGAGGCTCTCTCGGGAGTTCTGGCCAGCACGCTCAGGTGAGGGCATCAGAACAACCTGATGATAAACTCCGAGGCTCTCTCGGGAGTTCTGGCCAGCACGCTCAGGTGAGGGCATCAGAACAACCTGATGATAAACTCCGAGGCTCTCTCGGGAGTTCTGGCCAGCACGCTCAGGTGAGGGCATCAGAACAACCTGATGATAAACTCCGAGGCTCTCTCGGGAGTTCTGGCCAGCACGCTCAGGTGAGGGCATCAGAACAACCTGATGATAAACTCCGAGGCTCTCTCGGGAGTTCTGGCCAGCACGCTCAGGTGAGGGCATCAGAACAACCTGATGATAAACTCCGAGGCTCTCTCGGGAGTTCTGGCCAGCACGCTCAGGTGAGGGCATCAGAACAACCTGATGATAAACTCCGAGGCTCTCTCGGGAGTTCTGGCCAGCACGCTCAGGTGAGGGCATCAGAACAACCTGATGATAAACTCCGAGGCTCTCTCGGGAGTTCTGGCCAGCACGCTCAGGTGAGGGCATCAGAACAACCTGATGATAAACTCCGAGGCTCTCTCGGGAGTTCTGGCCAGCACGCTCAGGTGAGGGCATCAGAACAACCTGATGATAAACTCCGAGGCTCTCTCGGGAGTTCTGGCCAGCACGCTCAGGTGAGGGCATCAGAACAACCTGATGATAAACTCCGAGGCTCTCTCGGGAGTTCTGGCCAGCACGCTCAGGTGAGGGCATCAGAACAACCTGATGATAAACTCCGAGGCTCTCTCGGGAGTTCTGGCCAGCACGCTCAGGTGAGGGCATCAGAACAACCTGATGATAAACTCCGAGGCTCTCTCGGGAGTTCTGGCCAGCACGCTCAGGTGAGGGCATCAGAACAACCTGATGATAAACTCCGAGGCTCTCTCGGGAGTTCTGGCCAGCACGCTCAGGTGAGGGCATCAGAACAACCTGATGATAAACTCCGAGGCTCTCTCGGGAGTTCTGGCCAGCACGCTCAGGTGAGGGCATCAGAACAACCTGATGATAAACTCCGAGGCTCTCTCGGGAGTTCTGGCCAGCACGCTCAGGTGAGGGCATCAGAACAACCTGATGATAAACTCCGAGGCTCTCTCGGGAGTTCTGGCCAGCACGCTCAGGTGAGGGCATCAGAACAACCTGATGATAAACTCCGAGGCTCTCTCGGGAGTTCTGGCCAGCACGCTCAGGTGAGGGCATCAGAACAACCTGATGATAAACTCCGAGGCTCTCTCGGGAGTTCTGGCCAGCACGCTCAGGTGAGGGCATCAGAACAACCTGATGATAAACTCCGAGGCTCTCTCGGGAGTTCTGGCCAGCACGCTCAGGTGAGGGCATCAGAACAACCTGATGATAAACTCCGAGGCTCTCTCGGGAGTTCTGGCCAGCACGCTCAGGTGAGGGCATCAGAACAACCTGATGATAAACTCCGAGGCTCTCTCGGGAGTTCTGGCCAGCACGCTCAGGTGAGGGCATCAGAACAACCTGATGATAAACTCCGAGGCTCTCTCGGGAGTTCTGGCCAGCACGCTCAGGTGAGGGCATCAGAACAACCTGATGATAAACTCCGAGGCTCTCTCGGGAGTTCTGGCCAGCACGCTCAGGTGAGGGCATCAGAACAACCTGATGATAAACTCCGAGGCTCTCTCGGGAGTTCTGGCCAGCACGCTCAGGTGAGGGCATCAGAACAACCTGATGATAAACTCCGAGGCTCTCTCGGGAGTTCTGGCCAGCACGCTCAGGTGAGGGCATCAGAACAACCTGATGATAAACTCCGAGGCTCTCTCGGGAGTTCTGGCCAGCACGCTCAGGTGAGGGCATCAGAACAACCTGATGATAAACTCCGAGGCTCTCTCGGGAGTTCTGGCCAGCACGCTCAGGTGAGGGCATCAGAACAACCTGATGATAAACTCCGAGGCTCTCTCGGGAGTTCTGGCCAGCACGCTCAGGTGAGGGCATCAGAACAACCTGATGATAAACTCCGAGGCTCTCTCGGGAGTTCTGGCCAGCACGCTCAGGTGAGGGCATCAGAACAACCTGATGATAAACTCCGAGGCTCTCTCGGGAGTTCTGGCCAGCACGCTCAGGTGAGGGCATCAGAACAACCTGATGATAAACTCCGAGGCTCTCTCGGGAGTTCTGGCCAGCACGCTCAGGTGAGGGCATCAGAACAACCTGATGATAAACTCCGAGGCTCTCTCGGGAGTTCTGGCCAGCACGCTCAGGTGAGGGCATCAGAACAACCTGATGATAAACTCCGAGGCTCTCTCGGGAGTTCTGGCCAGCACGCTCAGGTGAGGGCATCAGAACAACCTGATGATAAACTCCGAGGCTCTCTCGGGAGTTCTGGCCAGCACGCTCAGGTGAGGGCATCAGAACAACCTGATGATAAACTCCGAGGCTCTCTCGGGAGTTCTGGCCAGCACGCTCAGGTGAGGGCATCAGAACAACCTGATGATAAACTCCGAGGCTCTCTCGGGAGTTCTGGCCAGCACGCTCAGGTGAGGGCATCAGAACAACCTGATGATAAACTCCGAGGCTCTCTCGGGAGTTCTGGCCAGCACGCTCAGGTGAGGGCATCAGAACAACCTGATGATAAACTCCGAGGCTCTCTCGGGAGTTCTGGCCAGCACGCTCAGGTGAGGGCATCAGAACAACCTGATGATAAACTCCGAGGCTCTCTCGGGAGTTCTGGCCAGCACGCTCAGGTGAGGGCATCAGAACAACCTGATGATAAACTCCGAGGCTCTCTCGGGAGTTCTGGCCAGCACGCTCAGGTGAGGGCATCAGAACAACCTGATGATAAACTCCGAGGCTCTCTCGGGAGTTCTGGCCAGCACGCTCAGGTGAGGGCATCAGAACAACCTGATGATAAACTCCGAGGCTCTCTCGGGAGTTCTGGCCAGCACGCTCAGGTGAGGGCATCAGAACAACCTGATGATAAACTCCGAGGCTCTCTCGGGAGTTCTGGCCAGCACGCTCAGGTGAGGGCATCAGAACAACCTGATGATAAACTCCGAGGCTCTCTCGGGAGTTCTGGCCAGCACGCTCAGGTGAGGGCATCAGAACAACCTGATGATAAACTCCGAGGCTCTCTCGGGAGTTCTGGCCAGCACGCTCAGGTGAGGGCATCAGAACAACCTGATGATAAACTCCGAGGCTCTCTCGGGAGTTCTGGCCAGCACGCTCAGGTGAGGGCATCAGAACAACCTGATGATAAACTCCGAGGCTCTCTCGGGAGTTCTGGCCAGCACGCTCAGGTGAGGGCATCAGAACAACCTGATGATAAACTCCGAGGCTCTCTCGGGAGTTCTGGCCAGCACGCTCAGGTGAGGGCTTGCTCCACCAGCGTCCTCAGGAGGAGGTGACTTGTTCATGACCTGACTGCCACATCCTTCACTTGCCTTTATCTGGCCCTCAGAGCAGAAGGTCGCAGCCACGAGAAGGTGCTGGAAAAATGCTCCATTAGGAAGTATACCCTCCTCAGTGGCCCAAGTTCTAGACAGGTGGTGGGGAGGGGGGATGAGGTTTGCGTTGAAAACCTGCAAATACAGTCACCGGCCTGTCTTCCTGAAGCCACACGTGAGCGCGACCATAACCTAACGCCTTCCTTTCCCTAAGCTCTTCTGGGGAGTTTGCGTCCCCCCAGCCCCCTCGCTCACATCCCCTAAGGCGCCTTCCTGCTCACATGTCTGATCTGAGCAAGTTCACAGTCAGTGTTTCCTGGAGAAACTCTCCCTTTCATTTATACCAATGCTTACAGACCCCCCTACCCCTCCACCCAGGCCCAGCCCACAGTGCCCCCGGAGAGCGCTGGTGACAGGAACAGCCCTCTGAAGACCAGCCGGGTCCTGAGGGTCCAACCTTACTCCTGATACCCACCGACCCAGCAGAGCAGGACCCTGCACTCAGCCCCCTTCACAGGAGAGGTGGCTGGGGCGGGAGGGGGCTTGCAGCCGTGCTCTGTCCTTGGAGGCAGGAAGTGGTCAGGGCAGTGGGTGGGACGTCTGGGCCCCCAAGTGGACGGGTGACTGCCTGCAGTGTGCTGGGCACCCTGCCTCTCCTCTGGGCTCCGCGGGCAGCTGTCTAGGAAGGTTTCCCTGTCTTCGAGTGGCTGGGTTGCCCCAGGGGAGGGGGAGACACCACACACAGGACACCAGGCTGCTGGCCACCCTTCCTTCTCCTCAGATCTGCCAGCTCCCCACCCTCCCCTCCACCACCCCTTCCCCACACCTGGGCCCACCCGCTGGCCACCCCACCATCTCGTCCGCCTGTGACGTCTGTCCCTCCTCCCAGGTGTTTTGCCTTTGCTCCAGTCCGAAGAGGATCCAAGCTTCAAAGTCAAGGGCTGAGGGGCTGGGGGGTCTTCTCCTGGAATTTCTCTGCCCCCTCCCTCAGTCCACACCCAGCCTGGCGTCTGTATCTCAGGCCTGTGTCCCACCCCAGCAGCCAGCTCCCTGGGCTCACACGTGCTCAGAAACATCCCTGGTCTCTGAAAGCAACCACATCCACCCCTGCACTCAGCCTGCCCTCTGCTGCTCAAACAGCTGAGGCCGTGATCACAAAACCCCGAGTCGCCCATCCCTCGGGGCTCTGGAGGCTGGACGTCCACGGCCAAGGTGCAGGCAGGTTTGGGTCCTGGGGAGAGCTCTCCTACAGACAGCACCCTCACACTGGGGAGGGGGCTCCTGCCTCGCCTCAGAAGGGCACTCATCCCATGCTGGTGCCCCACCCTCGTGACATCTTGGAAGCCCCCAGTGCCCAGAGGCCTCCCTCCAGACACCATCACACTGGGGGCTGGGACTTCTGTTAAATCCTGTGAGTTCATCAGCACTTCAGTTCATTCATGTGAGTTGAGGGGGTGGGGCGGGGTGGCGGGAGACAGACATTCTTCTCACCGAGGACACAGGAGTCCCCAGGCAGCTCCCCCTGAACTCCCATCAGTTCCTGGGTCCTGTCTTCCACCCAGCCCCAGATCCTCCTCCTGTGACCATCCTCAGTGTCCTCATTCTAAACCACCCCACCTACTGCGGCAGGCAACTTTCCACAGATCCAAAGGCTTTACACACCTCCTAGATGCTTCGAGTTTCCCAGGTGGCTCTAGTGATAAAGAACCTGCCTGCCAGCGCAGCAGACGTAAGAGACGCAGCTTTGATCCCTGAGTCAGGAAGAAGCCCTGCAGAAGGGCATGGCAACCCACTCCAGTGTCCTTGCCTAGAGAATCCCGTGGACAGAGGGTTACAGTCCACGGCGCTGCAGAGTCAGACACGACTGAAGAGGCTTAGCACGCACAAAGGCAGATGCCTCTAAGTGGAGTGTGGACCTTCCAGTCCTGACCCACGGCTGCGAAGACCAGCACGTCATCTCCTGTCTCACCTGGTCACGGGCTAGACTCTTGTCCTCGGCTGCTTCTCCCAGCATCTGTCCTGCTTGGACATGTTCTCCTCTGGACACACACCCTTCACCTGCTCACTCACTGCACATCGGAGCATTGGAGCACATTCAGGGGTTCCGGGAGTCTGGGTCACGTGCAGACCTAACGACGTGCGGGGGATTCACCCCCACAGAGAGGAGCCTGATGTGTTCTCAAATGCCCGGGGTCATGCAAACACCCCAACACGAGGAGCAGAGTTGGACAGGATGCTGGAGGGGCGGCCTGAACCAGGTGCAGTTCAGAGGCAGGTGATCACATGGACACACTCCTTCCAGAGCTTGGCAGGCTGAGCCTATGGGTCCCTGCAACTGCAGCCCTCCTGCAGCGCAAGGCTGTGGGGCCGGTCAGCATCTGTCCATCTGGCCAGCTAGCCCTGGAGCAGCTGCAGCTGCGTGGACACCGGCCTTCCCCCTTCTGCACCCCGCAGTGTTTGAGGAAGCCCCGCTCAGATGGAGATTACCGAGTAATGAAGGAAGGACGAGTAGTCATTTCACGGCAGTAAGGGCCCCGTCAGGGGGACAGTGCAGGTTCCCAAGCTGGGGCTACGGTGGGTCCGGCCATTCACTCGTCCACTCTGCGCTCCTGCCCCACCTGGGAAATGGGGCTAGACTGAGTCGCGCGGCAGTGCCAGCCTGCAGCCTTACACGGGCTAGCCAGGGTCTTCCCCTTGTCTTCATCCTGAACCGGAAACTCATCCAGACCGAAGTCGGCAACACGGATAAACAGGCCCTCTGTGGATGAGACGGGGAGGGGACAGGCAGCCACGTGCCTGTGGAGACACTGGCGGGCCAGCCGAACCCCAGCGGAGGCTACACCGAACGCCTCCCTGCCGGCAGGTTGGGCCAGCCCGGCCTTGTCTCCCTGGGGTGTGAAGACAGCTGTTACGGTTGAAGGTGTCTGAAGCTACAAGGCCGGACAAGCACGTGGTCCTCGGGGCGTTGCACATCCCAAGATCCAGGTCTGAGTTTGGGTTTCAGCTTACCTGCAGTTGGGCTTCCCCGGCAGCTCAGTGGGTAAAGAATCCACCTGCAGAGCAGGAGACGCAGGAGTCCTGGGTCCGACCCTTGGGTTGGGAAGATCCCCTGGAGGAGGGCACGGCCACCTCCTCCAGTATTCTTGCCTGAAGAATCCCAGGGATAGAGGAGGCTGGAGGGCTACAGGTCGTGGAGTTGGAGATGACCGAATGACTGAGCACGCTTCCTACAGCTGTGGGTGGAAGGTCTTCAGGGCTGGGGGCCACAGGATGGGGGCTGACCCCTGGGTGAGGACGTAGCCTGTGCTGCAGGGTAGACACACCCACCTGGACGTTGGGGCTGTGGGAGGGGACAGTTGCTCTGGCTGGAAGGATGCCTCAGCTTTGCCTGAACAGTGGCATCCACCGCTGTGGCCAGCTTCGGGGACCTGGTCCTCAGGTGGCCAGGGGACCCCTCCCTCAGAGGGCCTCACACATGGTTTCATGACAATCTGTTGCCATCTTGAAATTCTTAGTAATTTTTGCAGCAGGGCCCCCAGAATTTCAGTTTCCCCTGAGCCTTGTGAATGATGTAAGTGGCTCTGCCCACCACAAACACAGTCCCCAGAGGATGCTGTGGAATCGTTTGGAAAATGGGATGCCATTTTGGGGGGAAAAGAGAGACTTTGTGGGACTGAAAGAGTGCACAACCCCAGAATATTCCTGTGGAGAAGCTCCCTCTCAGAGTTACCGATGCAAGCTGCATTGTGTGAGGGCTGGGTTTTGTTGGTACGGTGCCGTGGGTCTTCTCTTTACCGACACCAAGGGCTGAGCACATGGGCCTCTGGACTAGCGTCAACCAGGCCTAGATGATAGCCTCTGTCCCTGCGGGTACCAGTGACCACTTGGCGAGAAGAGAGACATTTGGATTGTGATAAAGACTCTCTTCTTTAAATACTGGGTCAAAAGCTCATGTTTCTTGTAAGGATTGAGAAAAGAAATCAGTGGGTCCGTAAAACCATGATCGGATTCCAGGCCTGTTAACGGATGTAGAATTTTTTTTGAGTCCCCCAGAGCTTGTGATTCTTCTGATCGAACCGGACCTGAATGTACATGCTTGCTAAAATCAACTTCCTGAGCTTCTCCACAAAACACATCGCCATGGGAAAAGAAAAAAAGAATAAAAACCAATGGAAGAAGGGACAGCCTGGATATTCTAGGAGGCAGGAAAACAGGGCCAGGCTCTTTCACGATATTAGATCAAAGGAGAGGGGACTGGAGGAGATGTGGCAAACAGCCGTCAAGGCAGAATTTAGGTTTCCAGCGACACCTACCTCTCAGGGATCGGGAATTCTTAGCCATTTTAACAGTCTTCAGTCCTAGATTTCCCAAAGGGTTCAGACATTGGGAAGGCTGGGAAGCTGAAGGGCTGAAGGCGGGGGAAAGGATAAAAGTCCTTCCTCTGTACTCAACAGGAACTCTGGAACCGAGAACCGTGATTTAGAAGCTAGAACGTACACAGTCCTACAGGGGTCCCTCTGCCCATTCAAAGGGTCGGGAACCAGGGGTGGAGCGCAGATGGACCTCCAGCCCCCCTCGCTCATCAGGGTTGCCACAGAAGGATGCCCACTTGGGGAAACAGCAGAGGTGCCTGCCGGGTGGAAGGGCACCACGCTCTGTCCAGGCAGCCTGCCTCATGCTGGAGCTCAGCGCCTCGGGGGCTGGCCCAGGGTCTGCACACACAGCCCAGCCTCCTTACGGACGCCGGGGCATGTGGCAGCTGGAGGGAAAGCCGGGGTGGGGGGCCTGCCGCTCTTTCCATGCATTTTCCTGGTTGATCATCAGCCAGTCTGGAAAGAATCCACTCCTGTGTTCACAAGCATACTAAGAAAACAATCCATTTTATTCTGACTTAGAGGAGACGCAAATGGATAACTTAACTATTCACAGGGCGTCCAGACCCTCCAAGCCAGGAAACGGACGGTGGGTCCCCCTCGGATTGTGGCTGTTGCACAATCAGCTTTGATAGTTTACACACTTGGGGATTCCCCCCGGGGAACTGACAGACACAAACAGTTTCGAAAGAACAGGCTCCAAACTAGCAAGAGAATATTTAACAGCACTAAGGGGAAAGATAAAAAAAAAAAAAAAAAAAAAAAAAAACTGAGGGAAATAGAGAGTCAGCTTGCAGGCTCCAGAGAAATGCTACATTCTTGCAGGAGACACCCAGAGAGGCTGAAATGCAAAGCCCAGTGGAGGGGGAAGAAAGCCAGCCCTTGTGAGCAGGAGAGGAGGCCATTTGGGCCCCCCAGAGCAAGTCTCATTTAAGGAAAATCATAGCACTGAGGGAAAGCTCAGGGCAAGAGCAGAAGGGGACGAGGGGTCGACAGAGGATGAGATGGCTGGATGGCATCACCGACTCGATGGACATGAGTTTGAACAACTCCAGGAGCTGGTGAAGGACAGGGAAGCACAAAGAGTCGGACAGGGCGTGGCGGCTGAACAACCACCACCAAACGCAGCACAGACTTATTAGCCTCAGATGAGAGCGCGAAGTGGCAGAGACAGAGCGGAAGGTGAAACGCTTTAATACGAGGTCCTGTAACGGCACATGGGACCAGAAGCCTGGCTTGCGATCCAGGGGCCCTTCTGGTGAACCCCAGGTGGCCAGGCTACACGAGGCCCTTACCTCCCCGGGTGACAGTTGGCCAGGAGCCCAGTGAATGAGTGGCCGCTCACTCCCGGGCCCTTGGGGGGAAGGGTCTGTATCGTGCCCAAGACCAGAACCTCCAAGGAAGAGGTTTCAGGGTCAATGTCCAAAACGATGGGTGGCCAGGTGAGCTGAGGCAGGTGGACATTTTCAGTTCCCGGCGTGCTGGTGCAGGGGGCGAAACCTCAGTGCTGACGTCAGGAGGAGTTAGGAGACGCCGCAATGGGCGGCCCAGCAAAGCTCGTTTCCATGTCAGGGTAACTCATCAAAGAGCCAGTAGAAAGCAACAGGGCAACCAGCACTCGGCTGGTCCTTCACGAAGTGCTGGTTGAAAACGATTACAATTTTAAACCGCGTGGGCAAAGCTCAACCAGGATGACGTCGTCTACTCAGGGGACCCCAGCTTAGCCACTGAGCTAAGAGACCTGGAGACAGAAGCAACCAACCAAGGACACAGATGCTTGTCTAAAAACGTGCTCAGGGGTCACCAAGTCCTGATGGCTGGGGCAACGGGCAGATGAAGAGACGGGCCCACGATGAGCATCAGGCTCGAGAGGACACACTCAACTATCACAGCCGACGTCGTGATAATCCGGAAACGCATCCTGAGATTCAGGCACGCTAGCCATCTTCGGGAACACTGAACTGCGTACAAACGAATCACAATTTCCAGCAAGGTCTCTGGCATCAGTGCACCTGAGTTTAAATCCTGGATTCTTCTCAGATTAGCCATGAGACCCTTGGACTTTAAGTTAGGGTTGAAAAAAACAGTCTTGAGAGGTGCTGTGGACAAGGAAAGGATAAAAGGGTGAGAAGTACTTTGTGCTGATTTGGGGCGAAAGTTAAGCATTTGGTAAGATATTGTTGCTGCTGCTGCTGCTAAGTCGCTTCAGTCATGTCTGACTCTGTGCGACCCCATAGACGGCAGCCTACCAGGCACCCTCGTCCCTGGGATCCTCCAGGCAAGAACACTGAAGTGGGCTGCCATTTCCTTCTCCAGTGCAGGAAAGTGAAAAATGAAAGTGAAGTCGCTCAGAGTACTGTTATTGTTGCTGTTATACAGGCTAGAACACTGAAGTGGGCTGCCATTTCCTTCTCCAGTGCAGGAAAGTGAAAAATGAAAGTGAAGTCGCTCAGAGTACTGTTATTGTTGCTGTTATACAGGCTAGAATGCTGGAGTGGGTAGCCATTCCCTTCTCCAGGGGCATCTTCCCAACCCAGGGATCGAACCCCAGTCTTCCTCATTGCAGGCAGGTTCTTTACCATCTGAGCACTCCCTGGTGGTCCAGTGGATAAGACTCCACACTCCACTGCAAGGGGCACAGGTCTGACCCCTGGCGAGGGGAGTAAGCGCCCACATTTCATGCAGTGGGGCCAAAAAAAAAAATATTCACTGGGTGGTTGGTGGCTCAGACAGTAAAGAGTTTGCCTTCAATGCAAACTTGATCTCTGGGTCAGGAAAATCCCCTGGAGAAAAAAAATGGCAACCCGCTTCAGTATTCTCGGCTGGAGAATCCCATGGACAGAGGAGCCTGGTGGGATACAGTCCATGGGGTAGCAAAGAGTCAGACACAACTGAGCACAACACAGCCCAGCTCAGAGTTATTCTAGGAACCAAGAAACAGAATAGAAACTCATCTGATGTCCTGTTTTACTGACCCACCCGCTCAAACTTCCTTGCCGCCATGCTTCTCCTGAGACTTCTCAGAGCTGTCTCTCCACCTGGTAGAACAAGCAACAGGAGAAGAAAAAGAAAAAAGCTGCTTTTATTAGACAATGTATACCAGACATCAATTTGCTGACAAAAGTCCATCTAGTCAAAGCCATGTTTTTCCAGCAGTCATGTATGGATGTGAGAGTTGGACTATAAAGAAAGCTGAGCGCCAAAGAATTGATTCTTTCTAACTGTGGTGCTGGAGAAGACTCCTGAGAGTTCCTTCAACAGAAAGGAGATCAAATTAGTCAATGCTGAAGGAAATCAACCAGGAATATTCACTGGAAGGGCTGATGCTGAAGCTGAAGCTCCAATACTTTGGGCACCTGGTGGGAAGAGCTGACTCATTGGAAAAGCCCCCGATGCTGGGAAAGATTGAAGGCGGGAGGAGAAGGGCGCAGCAGAGGATGAGATGGTGGGCTGGCATCATCAACTCAGTGGACATGGGTTTGGGTGGACTCTGGGAGTTGGTGTTGGACAGGGAGGCCTGACGGGCTGTGGTTTATGGGGTCACAAAGAGCTGGACACGACTGAGCAACAACAAGAAAGTATGTCACTCAAGTCCCAGACCTGGAGCAAAGGCTGGTTTCTTATTTCTGTTTAAAAATAAAGTCATGGTTCAAAAGAGGTATGAGTAGCCTGCCCAAGCTCACAGAGGTAGGAAAGAACAAAAGTAACAAAAGCACGTGGGTCTGGTGCTCTCTGCATCTCCGATCAGACCGGCTCCTATCTCCTCCAAGAAAGGCCCCAGCCCTGTCTCTCCTGGGCCATCACTGTCGCCTTGACAGACGGCTAGACACTCCTCCTCTCTCCCTCCTCACACCCACCTGGGGCTGAGATGGGCTCAGAGCTCCTTCCAGCCCTCAGGATGCGAGGTGGCCTTGGCCTGGCTCGTCTGTCCTGTGCCATCTGCAGCCTTCTCTCCTACCACCCCGGGTTCACCTCTCTTGGGGACAGACCCCCAGCTAGTTCTCACGTCCAGACACCTCCACCGTCCTCTGAGCCTCTGCACGTCTCCTTCACGGTCGCCAGCGCGGCTGACCGCTCACGACCACAGCGGGCGCACTGGCCCAGCCCCTGAGAGGCCCTGGTGACGGGAGGGGAGTCAGCTGAGCCTGGGGGCTGCACACAGCAGCAGCCCCGTCACCCCCGCAGCTCTGCTGGGTGCGGTCCTTGCGGCATTCTGCGCTCTGGGCCCCGCGCCCTCTGCCTGCCCTGCACCCGGCCACGCCTGGCTGTGGGTCAGCATCTGGGAACGTCACTGCGGATGCTGAAAGGGAATGTTGAGGGGTCCGGAGCTCAGGGACCCTGCCTCAGTCACTCCTATTCTGTGCATCTCAGCCGGAAGCACCAGACACCGTCAGGAGGACACTGGAGCGGGGAGCAGCTCCCTCATCCATTCCTATGAGGACCAACACAGACTCCGAGCTCCGAGTCAGCTGTCACTCCCAGGTCAGGACCTAGAGGGTGCAGTGAGCCTGGTCCAGGAGGCAAAGCCCTTACATGCCCTGGGCTGGGGCACAGACGGGGGAGTCTGGGCACCTGGATGGGGCAGCCACTCAGTCGGTGCCTTTGTTTCAGTAACAGGCACCTTCCACGGTGGTTACTCCTCGAAGGTGTCTACCGTCCGCGTCGTCTTACGGTTAAAGGGAAAATTTCTGTGGGTGAAGCTTTGTTTAGCAAAGTCATAACTGAGCTTGCCTCTGCTTGTTTTGATCTCCCTCTTGGGAAACCACGTCCCCAGGTAAGAGGAGCTGCAGGGGAGAAGAACCGAGGGGAAGGGGTGGGGGTGGGGGTGCTTCTGCAGAAAAGCGATCACACCCAGAAAGACGGATTAATGTGATTTCACTTGCCAGCGGTGGCAACAGTGTCGGCCTCCACCGCTGCACCTGCTTGTACGGTTCAAATTAAAACCCGAAACCCAGCAAATCCCACTTCACAATGGCTTTCCGTGCTGGAGCCGTGAATTAAAGGGCTCCCTTGTTTGAGCGGATTATTTCCCCGCCTCTGCCAGCTTCAAAGAAACGAGGGTCTCCCCTCACTCACTCCTCTATTGATCCTCAATCAGGTGACTTTGTTTTGGATTCCTACTGAAACAAAGACAAATAGACACATTTTAAGCACTTTCATGTATGGCTTTGTTTCAGTTCAGAATTCTCACTGTGCTGCTACTTTCAAGATTACCAGACAGTTGGGGAAACTCAGGGAATTACCATACATTCTCTTTGCTAAATACCAACACTTTCAGGCAAATTATCTCAGTTGTAAAATATTTCGGCATCTCGAGTAATTACACGCAATTAACACCCCACCGTTGCTCTCCCTTCCCTTGTTAATTTATAATCGAGTGCCTGCACTCAGGAAAACAGAAACGGTAGCCAGCAGCGGGATCAAAGGCATCTCAGCGCCGCCAGAGTAGAGCCAAACACTATCCCACTCACCGCGCACTTCAGATTTCAGGCGAAATTTTTTCATACTCTCCTGCTCTTTAATAAACTATAAAAGAATCTGAAGAGTAATTCCTTGAAGACAGAATGTTCTCAGGCTCTTTGTAAACACACCAGGAGAGCTTCTGCCCTTGCCGACTCTCCATCCCAGGGCATGACTCAGGTACCTGGGCTGGGATTCGTGAATTTCCCTCTGGGCCACGTTGCACTGCTTTTTAAAAAAAAAAAGAAGAAGAAGAAGAAGAAGAAGAAGAAGAAGAAAAGAAAGAAAGAAAGAAAAGAAAAGAAAAACTTTTTCTTTTGTATTGGGATATGGATTGGAGGAGCCTGGTAGGCTGCAGTGCATGGGGTCGCTAAGAGTCAGACACAACTGAGCAGCTTCCCTTTCACTTTTCACTTTCATGCACTGGAGAAGGAAATGGCAACCCACTCCAGTGTTCTTGCCTGGAGGATCCCAGGGACAGGGGAGCTTAGTGGGCTGCTGTATATAGGGTCGCACAGAGTCGGACATGACTGAAGCGACTTAGCAGCAGCATAGCGGCTTAACAAACAATGCTGAGACGGTTTCAGGTGAACAGCAAAGAGGTCAGTCACACGTGCGCCTGTATCCATTCTCCCCCAGCTCCTGGGCCACCCGGGTCTCCACGCAACACTGAGCGGAGTTCCGTGTCCAGAAGGTCCTTGTCACCTGTCCGTTCTCGCTGCACTGATTCTGACCTGCATCCCGTCATCCCAGGGCAGAAGGGAATCTGCATCCAAACTTCCGATCAGTCAGTCAGCCTGCAGCTGCCCCAGTGCCAGGCACCCCAGGATCCTGCCTGGGCCTGGCCCATGGAGACCCCTCTTCTCCCCACCTCCCACCGCCCTCCCCAGCAGTGACCTGGGGTCTGACTCTAGGGGCTTGCCCTGGGACCTGCAAAAGCTCCCCTTGGGCAGAGCTCCTGCCCCCAGACCCAAAGCCTGAGCTCTGTGTAAGTAACAGTAATTTATGGGAGCTGAGAGAGCAATTCTCTCACGAACATTCATCCGAAACCAACTATACCAGCAGGGGCTTCCCATGGACAGAGGAGACTGGCAGGCTACAGTCCGTGGGGTTGCGAGAGTCAGACACGACTGAGCGACTAACCTGCCACAGATGATGCCATCGTAAAGAATCCGCCTGCAGAGCAGGAGACGCAGCTCGACCCCCGGGTCGGGAAGAAGCCCTGGAGCAGGAAAAGGCGACCCGCTCCAGTGTTCCTGCCTGGGAAACTCCACGGGCGGAGGAGCCTGGTGGGCTGTGGTCCATGGGGTCACAGAGTCGGACGTCACTGAATACACATGCATCCCAGAAGAGAGAGAGGCTTCTTCAGGAAAATCAGAAGGGCCCAGCCCACGCCTGCCAGGGTACACGGACGACCAAAAGTCCAGACTTTCCAGATGGAGGGCCTCTCGGGACGAAGACTTCCAGCGTGGAAAACCAGAAGCTTCTGGGCAAATCCGACAAGTCGGTCACCCTCACATACCTTGCGGTTCAATCGTCCACGTGACCTGACTGGGTCCGTGTGGCTCAGCTGAGGGCAGTGAGCCGCCAGTCCTGGCCTGGTCTGCACCCAGGCCGCCTTGATCCAGCCCCTTAGGAGGCCCTGGTATCCAACCCTGCCCCAGACAAGCCCCTGTGTTGGCGAACAGTCTCACGTCCTCAAGCTACACCACCCAGCCCTTACCAATAAACTAATAGGATCTTCCTTATCAGCTGTCTCATCACCAACCAGTGTCAGAGTCCATCAAAGGGGCAATTCTCCCAGTGGCAGTAGGAGAGAAACGCATCTGGGCTGAGCTTATGTTTCTCGGGAGAAATGTATTAATACTCCCATAAATAGCCTTTTCTGCAGTATTTGAACTTCAGGGAGGCGCGGAGGAGGGGCCTATGGAATGGCTGTCCTGCCTCATTGAAAGCAGGCTCAGGTGCAGGGCACTGCCCACTTTGAGTCTGCCCTCCCAGGACGCACATCACTGTTCATGTCCCCTGGCCTTGGGGCTGCCTGTCTCCGAGGGGCACCTACCCACCCCCTCCAAGGAACACGTGGGGAGCTCAGCCGCCCCTCCCAGCCCTGAGGGACTGAGCGACTTCAGGGCACCGAGGGGCATTCAAAGCACCCACGCCTGCTGGGCTGCTGCCCGAGGGAAGGGGGAGCGAAGCACCAGCCCCTCGCCCCACGAGGGCTCACCCCACTCCCCACACAGCCCTCTGCTGGAACGTGAGCTCACCAGATTTCCAGAAGCAGGGGGGAAGCATTTCCTCACCAGAAGCCACATCCCATGGCTTGTCTTTGAGATCCTTGACCTGAGGGTTTATCGATGTTCTCAAATCGAAGTTGTAATGAAAAAATAAATACAAAAAGCGAAACCGCCTGCCCGGACACGAGCCTCAGCCTGACCGCTGCCCACGGTCCGTCTGGAGGAGGACTGCAGAGCCTGGAGTGAACAGCTCACCCCTGCTGGCCTGGCAGGGTTCTCCCTCCTCCTCGGGGTCGGGACTCTCTAAATGGGGCAGCGAATCTCAAAGGGTAAAGTTTTGGTAATGACTGTATTGTGATAATACATAGCAACTTTTCCCATTAAGTTATTTTTACCATGTCTCAAGAACTTCCCCGTAGCTCAAATGGTAAAGAATCTTCCTGCAATGCAGGAGACCAGGGTTTGATCCCTGGGTCAGGAAGATCCCCTGGAGGAGGGCATGGCAACCCGCTCCAGTATTCTTGCCTGGAGAATCCCATGGACAGAGGAGCCTGAAAGGCTACACTCTGTGGGGTTGCAAAGTCGGACACAACTGAGTGACTAACACAAGGCCTAGAGAGGTCACGATCACCCAAACTACCATCAGTGACACTACGCAGCAGAACCCTTCAGAAATGGCACGTGTGGCTAAATACAGGTCACGTCAACATGACCTGCGTCTTCAGTGAAGTCGCGGCCTGGACGTTTCTCAGTGGCATCAAGACACAGGATGACCCTGGACCCAAGCGGGAGCCATGCTCTCATCTCTGAGTGATGTCTCTGCCCCAGGCTTCGGATGCTCCCAGGTTCCCACCCTGAAGAAGTGAGGTGTTGGACCGACAAATCAGCTAGAAACTAGAGTTACCAGCCGCTGCCTGGGCCCTGAGAGACCCAGCACCCTATCTGTGGCTCCAGGTGTTTCTTCCCAGCCCACCTCCGGGGTGTGGTCCAGAGCATCGCCCCAGAACTTCCTGCCACCCTGAAGGTGTCCTGTATCCCTGCCCGCTGGACCAACCGTTAGTGTCAAGTGGCTGCTGAGCACTTGACATGTGCCTGGTGAGACTGAGGAACTCCATTCAGAGTCTGACTGTAGCTACCCTAGATTTGAGAGCACACAGGGCAAGCCGCTGCCATACTGCAGAGCACGGCTTCACACTGACCAGTCGGAGCTAACGGTTTTAAAAAAAAAAAAAAAAAAACAGTTTGCAGTAAAAGAAATGTAGAAGAAACCAGTAGCCATATGTTTCAACCTAACATGTGTTTGCAACATTTCTTTTGCTCTTTTTCATTGAAATAGTGTTGTTGAGTATAGGGAGAGATGGCCCCACCATAAAGCAGTAAAGCTTGTATATATCGATGGGTGTTTGTTGCTGTTCAGCGGCTCAGACTGAAAGCGTCTGACTCTTTGCAACCCCGTGGACTGCAGCACGCCAGGCTTCCCCGTCCTTTACCATCTCCCAGACTTCGCTCATACTCATCTCCATGGAGTCAGTGATGTCATCCAAGCATCTAATCCTCTGTCTCCCTTTCCTCCTTCTTGAATATGTATTCGGGGAGGGGGGGGTACAACTGGAACTATTTAGGAAAAGCCTCTAAAAAGTATATGTTCTTTTCCCCAGGGATTTCATTCCTAGAGATCTACCCTAAAGACCTAACTGAGGTCTCAAAGTTTATGGTATACGATTATAAATAATTATTCAGAGCTGTTTAAAAATCCCAAACGAACTTAGTGCCCAAAATAGAGAAATGATTGAATGGACTGAATTTATCCAGGAGGATAAATTACAATCCAACATCCAAAAAGTAAAATGGTAAACTACTAAGAACAGTAAATGACATCGGGAAATGTTTATGACATAATTTTAATGGAAACATCTGGGTACCAAGCACTATATAAAATGACTCATTTTATTTATGTTTGTATTTTCAGCCCCCAAAATATTGTCTGGGGTCATACCTGAGTGGAAGAATTATTTCCCTTCTACAATTTTCTATATTGTCTTCAATATGTCTAAATTGTTTTTACTGGAAGAAAAAGACAAAAATCAATGGCATGAATTCATTTAGTTCCCCAATGTGTCATTCGAAAGTGGGCATTTGGAATCTTAAATGGCACCCAGGGAGCGGAGGAAATGGCTCTCATCACTTACGGCTTGGTCACGCCATTAGGGTCCCACTTAGGTGCGTTCTTAGCAGGGAGATTAATTGACTGTTGGTTTAACGTGTCGATCCCTCCCGGACCTTCTGTCCCTTGCCTTGCCGTGCGCATCTCTGCACTGTGTTCCCTGGAAAATCTGTTCCCAAGAGGGAGATGGCAAAGACCCTGACGCTGTGGAAGACTCAACTGTTTAAAACAATATTAGCTGTGAAACAACCAAATGCAAAAGCCCGGTGACAGGCGCTGATGGACTTCGAACAGGAGCTGCTCAACGCCTTCTGTGCCTCGCAGCAAGGCCCACTCGGGAGCTCTGGGGGGAGGAGGTGAGCGCTCCCTGGTGGATCTGGGTCCTTCCAGAGCTTTTGGTCTGACTGGTCCTGCAATATGAGATGAGCTGGGTGGCTGGGAGAGACAGTCTTAATTCCTCGCCACGGGGAGGGCCAGGCAACATCTCCAGAACTGAACTCTATGCAAACTGGTGATGACTAACTTAGTGAATCACATCAAATTTCAAACTTGATTTTATTTTATTTTTTTATCAGCTCCTGGATAATTGCAGGGCAGGAGATGCCCAACTGACATCACGCCCCAGGCATCCGCCTGTCTTGCCACAGCCTCGCCTGCCAAGACAGGTGTCAAGATGACGTGGCTTCACCCAGGAGAGGTCCCCCTCTCCCCTGTCAAAACCTGCCGGCTCCCCCCTGATGGCAGAAAGCATCTTCTCTCTCCGCTCTATCAGCCACCACTCCCAATGGACAGTAAACAGCCTCCCAGTCAATAATCAATGGAAAGGACTTTAAAAGAAGTAGTGACCCTCCGATCTCACCTCGACGTTCTTGTTTTGACACAACCAGTATCTGTTATTTTTAGAAACCCATCAGTCGAAATTATCAGCCAAGTAAAGTCTAAATCACAGACTACATTCCCCCCCTCCCTCCCTCTACTGAACTACTTGTGGAGGAAGGTGCCAGTTTTAAAAACAAATGAAGGATGAGTCATCCAGTGCACTCCATCTGTGGACAAAGTCAGGCTGCCAGTCAGAAATGAACCCCGGGGCTCCCTGACCCTGCTGACTTCCGATCCGTCACAGGGTCCACACCCGGCTGGTGAGCTCAGCTCTGCACATCCATGTTTGGAAGCAGGTTTCACACCAGAGTCAGAACCTGTCCTATTGCAGAGTCTAACCTGAAGAGATGGATATTCAGTAAGCCTGTGGTGTCCCGATATTAAAGATTCTGCAAGACGGTAGCCAAGGTGGTACACTGGTGAAGAATCTGCCTGCCAGTGCAAGAGACCCCGAGAGACAGGAGTTCCATCCCTGGGCGGGGAAGAACCCCAGGAAGGAAAGGGCAGCCCACGCCAGTGTTCTTGACTGGAGAATCCCGTGGACAGAGGAGCCTGGTGGGTCTGTAGGGTCACAAAGGGTCAGCACGACGGAAGCGACTTGCACGCACGCACACGTGAACAGGCGTTAGGTGAGTCACTTCGTTGTGCATCTGACCCTGACAAAGGCTGTAAATCGATTGTACTCCAGAATGAAATAAACGTCTTTAAAAGCCAAAAGCAGATCCCACCGGCTCTATTTCCAGGGCAGTTTTACCTCACATAGAGAGGATAATTCCGGACGAAAACGAAGGGACAGCAGGAGCCAGTTGGAGAGTGTGGACCTGGGCTTTGAACCACTTCGTGTGGGCCGTGATCTCGGCAATCCGTCCAGATTTTGAATGCGAGCGTTCGGGGCTGTTGGTGTCTCTCACTGTCCCTGACTCTGACTCTTTTAAGTATGTGCATTGGTATCTTCAGGATAAGTTGTAGGTAATTATTTATTTTTCAAATATATCCATGATTGCCCTCATTTAAATATTAAGCTTCCATATGTATTCTAAATTAATTC
The DNA here is from genome assembly GCA_006410615.1 of Neotragus moschatus. Taxonomy (NCBI): domain Eukaryota; kingdom Metazoa; phylum Chordata; class Mammalia; order Artiodactyla; family Bovidae; genus Neotragus; species Neotragus moschatus. The sequence goes on along the minus strand of SJYA01003576.1, from coordinate 19,132 downwards.
ATTTACATTACAGACACACACATTTTCTTTTCAAATTGAAATCTGTACTCCACAGAGGCAAGCACACCCATGCGATGGTATCCTCTGCGGGCAGAATTAATGGGTCAAGGCGGGAGGGGCTGGCAGAAGACTGCGTTTTTTGGAGGATACGGTGCGTCCCCCCCGAAGCCCAAATTGGTGCCGAGTGCTCTGTCGTTCTTGGTGCCTGATTCGTTTTTAATCTTTGTCCTTATCCCCTTCAAACAGTGACGGGTAAATGAAAAGAAAGGATATTAATTAGAAGCATGCATGAAAGTTGCTTCAGTCGTTTCCAACTCTTTGCAGCCCCGAGGACTGTAGCCCGCCAGGCTCCTCTGTCCATGGGATTCTCCAGGCAAGAATACTGGAGTGGGCTGCCATGTCCGTCTCCAAGGAATCTTCCCAACCCAGGGATCGAACTCGAGTCTCTTATGCCTCCTGCATTGGCAGGTGGCTCTTTACCACTAATTAAAAGCAAATCAACATAAGAACTAGCTTTGGTGCATGAAGCCGAAGGGAGGGGCAGCTCTCTGCCCAGAGTGATGGTGGAGGGGATTGGCAGACTGCGACATGCCTTTGGGTGGCCCTGGCATCCCCAGCACCTTGGGAAAGCCACACGGATGCAGCGCGTCAGGGACGGTGAGAATCCATGGGCTCCAGGTGCCAGCAACTGCCACTGCTTGTGTCCTTTGGTCACCCGAGGGCACCGTCTCCTACTTCAGTGCAGCCCAGAGCCCCTGACTTGTCAGGACACTGTGAGTGACTCAGATGCACTTCCGAATTCCCGGATGAAAGCAGCTGCAGAAACTCAGAGGGTAATTAGCTGTGGAGAAGTTAGGAGGGTCCACGCTTGGCAACGGCAATTGAAGCAGCTTTGAAAGGGCTCCCCTTTCCTCTCGTATCCTTAATGAGGAGAGCTTTAATTACGCGACATTAAAATCTGGCAGCTTTATCCTCTCGAGTTTGATCAGTTGTAATTCAGACAGCTTTGGTGCCAGTTCTCAAAGGATGTCTCTCTAGTTCGCCAGCCTGAGCGCTGAAGTCTGGGATGATGCGTAAGACAAACCCGTCGATTTTTAGCTTGGAAAAGAGGACGTTCGACGGAGCTCCATAAAATCGTGACGGGCATGAGAAGAGCTGAAAGAATACTTTCCTCTGAGTCCTCGGTCTGATTTGGATGCTCGTAAAAATAGGACGAAGTCCTCGCGTACCTAGTGGGTGGCGGAAGGAAGCAGACGCTCTGAGGTCTGGGTTCAGGGCGCGGGGGTGCAGGGGTAGGGGGCTGTCCCAGTGCTCACCTCACGGGTGGGCCTGGACCTCGTCTCGGAGAATGTCTGTGTCACTGTGCAGAAACCTGGGAGCTGCCAGGAGCCATCTCCCCTCCCACACCACGCCCCCAGGCCGCGGGGTCCACTGGCCCAGTCCCTGGGGATTTGCCCAAGACTCTCCCCACCAAGAGGAGGAGAAGCAGGCACGAAGTCCTGCCACGGGCTGGGCGGCGGCCACCAGCAGATGCGCCCACGGCCTAGTCTCAGGAACCGGGACGGTGGGCTCATTCGGGAAAGCGTCTTGGCAGATTTGAGAATGTCAATTTAATCGACTTACGGACACCCACGGGAAGCCAGCTTTCTGGACTACCTGGTTGGTGCCTGAGTCCACCAGCAAGTGTCCTCGCGAGAAGCAGAAGAGAGACAGAGACACCGAGGAGGAGGCCTTGTGGCCCAGGGGCAGAAGCCCAGGAGTGCCCAGAGCCCACGGCAGGGTGGGGCAGGAAGGGCAGGCCCCCAGAGCCTGCGGAGGGAGCTTGACCCCGAGACACGGTGACCTCAGGCTTCGCCCCAGCCTGTGGGGGAGCAGAGGTCTGCTGTTTCGAGCCCCCCAAGTTTGTGCGCTGTGTTAGCACTGCAGGGACCCTCTCCGGGTCCTAGGCCCCTGGGCACCTGGTGAGCAGCTCTCTGAGGGCTGGACTGCTGAGCCCAGAGTCCCCTGCCAGTCCCCTCAATCCCAGACACCCCACTTTCCTGGGTCTTGGGTGTGGACCGAGCTGAGAAGGACCACTGACTATCCCTCCGGGTCGCCCAGACCGGTCCCTTCTCCACGTGACCCCTGCGTGCCTGCCCCAGACAGGCCACGTCCCCCCTAGGGCCCCCGATGAACCTGCCCACTGTTGGAGCTGCTGCGCCTTCTGGACCCCGAGCCCCGGCTAGGTTCCCCAGAACTCAGGCTGGGGCTCCGTTAACCTCTGTGACACCACGGCCTCTCTGTATGCCCCGAAACCTGGGCAGATGGCATGTGACCTCGTCACCTCGTGCCCAACACCGGGCCAGAGGCCCACAGTGGTGAGTCTCAGAGGCGTGAGCTTCCAACAAGGCCGTATAAAGCCCCATTCATCACGTGCTCGAAAGTGTTCATGAATCCCCTGGTCAGATTTGGAAGGACCGGCTGAGTGCAAGTCTCCATTCAGGATTCTAACGTGGGCAGGACACGCTCCACTTGGGTCCTGAGTTTCCGAATTCATGGCTGTGGGAGGGTGCCCCTGTGGACCCGGCCAGAAACCTGCGTACTCTCTGGTTGTCCTAATCCCGAGCCCAGACTCACAGCAAGTGGGAGACGGCACCCAGAAACCAGTCCATCTTTCCTGCTTGTGGTTCATCGCTGATGTTCAGTGAACAGACAAAATAAAAATATGAGGTGACTACTCGTTCCAAGAGAAGAATTCCAGAATGTTCCATGCACTCCCAAATAAGATTCTGGAGGACAATATGGCAACCACAAAGAAACTCAGAAATACACGTTTCATCTTCTTTGAGCCCCTTAGTGTTAAAGTATACATTTATCACAAGGTCGAGGTGCCCTGGAGCCATAGCTTTGTTTTCTCAAGTCAGTTGCATTGAGGTCATATTGTTTGACCCTAAAACTGACCCTTTAAGGGTGTGGCTGCAGGTGATTAAGGCAATTATGAAGGTCATTAATTCTGTCCCCGTGCCTCCCACACAGGAGCTGGTTACCCCTCAGGTGTGGAAAGGCACACAGCCTGCCCTGAAGACAGAAGTGGAATTCTCCGGGAATGGCTTTTGTGAATTTATCATCAAAATATACCCCTCAGCTACAGACACCCACGTCAGTTTGCGGAGGACAGCAGACCTGCTCGGCTGAGAATAAACAGGAGGGCGGAAGGAATGATAACAGCCCCGAGAAAGTGAAACAAAGAAATATTGGGAAGAGGCGCGATGCAAATCTCGCCATTTGCATTTCAGACGGCGACTCTGCAAAAGTCTGTGAAGAATGTTAAGGCTTGAATTAGACTTTAAAATACACGGCCCACGTTTGCAAGGAATAATAATAATAAAGTAGCTTTCCTAAATGAATGGGCTGCTGAATGACCTCCTCTCTGGTGACCGGTGATCTGGGCGTTCTGTCCACACGGGCTTGGCGGGGCGCCTGCCACGTGTACACAGTGTGGCCCACAGGGATGCCGAGGCCAGGGCCTGGGCCGCCCTGCCGCCTTCTGCCCTCAGGGTTCTGGGTGCTGCCCTGCTCTGGATCCTGCGAGGAGAGTGGCCCACGGTGGGCCCTGGTCACTGAGCCACTGTCCCCTGTACTGGGCCCAGCTGCCTCCAGCAGCCAGCCCTCAGTGTCCCCGCAGGCATGCCCACCACCCCTTCATTCAGGACCAATCTCTTCCTTATGGTCCCGGGCCCTCTCCACCCTCAGGGGCCCAAAGCAGAAGTGTGTCTGGGCTGCGCCTTCAGCATGTCAGTGCCCTGTGGGATCCTGCGTTCCTGGGGGCCCGCCAGTGGCCTCAGGGGCTGGCCCAGGACCCCACGGCTGCAGCAGGACCCCGTGGTTCTCAGGGTGGCCCCTGTACACCAGTGCTCTCTGCCCATCCCCGCCCTGGAGTGAAGGCTCCCCTAGGTGCATTCTGTCCTCAGTGCCCTTTGCCCTTTCACCCAGCCCGCCCCAAGGCAGACAGCAGTAGGGGACGGCCAGCCCCCGGAGGGTGTGGGGGGGGGGTCCCAGCTTACCAGGGGCCCTGGCTTCCCCACGAGGAGTCACTCCCAGTGCTCAGGGGGCTCCCCCATCATCACTGTGGAGGAGACCTGGGCACTTTCGCAACAGCAGCCTCAGCTGAAATGCAAACACATCCAGCCTGGAGAGAGCCGTGCCCAGCGGGAGCTGCCTGTGCCAGGCTGTGCCACAGCCCCTGAGCTGGCTGTTGTGCAGTCGCCCAGTCGTGTCCAACTCTTTGCGACCCCACGGGCGGCAGCATGCCAGACATCCCTGTCCTTCACTGTCTCCTTGAACTCGCTCAAACTCATGCTCATTGAGTCTGTGATGCCATCCAACCATCTCATCCTCTGTCGTCCCTTTCTCCTCCCGCCTTCAATCTTCTCTAGCATCAAGATCTTTTCCAATGAGTCAGTTCTTCGTATCAGGTGGCCAAAGGATGGAGCTTCAGCTTCAGCATCAGTCCTTCCAATGAATATTCAGGACTGATTTCCTTTACGAAGGACTGATTGGATGTCCTTGCAGTTCAAGGGCCTCTCAAGAGTCTTCTCCATCACAACAGTTCAAAAGCATCAATTCTTTGGCACTCAGTCTTCTTTATGGTCCAACTCTCCTATCCGCACATGACTACTGGAAAAACCCCACAGCCCGATGTGGCTAATAACTGACTAAACACCACTGAAATGCCCCTTAATTGGGAGGTAATTCAACTCTGGGATCCTGAGCAATCGTGTCTGAGCCGCAGTGAGGATCTGTGTATGCTGCCATGGAAACGATAAGGAAGACGTCTAAGATGAACTGAGTTACAGACAATTGTCAAAGTGGGCCTGCATCACGTGGACAAAGCCACACAAAGCCACACACAGGCACAGGGCTAAGTGTGCACACGCCTGTCTGTGAGTGTGCAGAGGGGCAGGAAGGGTGACCCAGGGCTGGGAGAGCAGGTGCCTCTGGGAGGAGCAGACTCGACAGAGGAAGGCAGCAGAGGGGGTTGCCAAGGGGCATTTTATTTTATACAAAAAACCTTTACTGACAAGACTATGTGTATGTTACTCCGCCTGTAACTGAGCAGGACCCTACGAGGCCCTCCTGGAATGGTTCCCCAGCCGTGTTCTCAGCCTGCCTTTTATGTATAGAAAAAAAAAAAAAAAACTTTAGTCAAAGAATAAAATCAAAGACATCACTTTACTGACAAAGGTCTGTATAGTCAAAGCTATGGTTTTTCCAGTAGTTATATACGGATGTGAGAGTTGAATCATAAAGAATGCTAAGCACCGAAGAACTGATGTTTGCAGACTGTGGTGTTGGAGAAGCCTCTTGAGAGTCCCATGGAGATACAACCAGTCCATCCTGAAGGAAATCAGCCCTGAACACTCATTGGCAGGACTGATGCTGAAGCTAAAGCTCCAGTACCTTGGCCACTTGATGCAAAGAGCTGTCTCATTGAAAGAGAGCGAGATGCTGGGAAAGATTGAGGGCAGGAAGAGAAGAGGATAGCAGAGGATGAGATGGTTGGATGCCATCACCAACTCAATGGACAAGAGTTTGAGTAAACTCTGGGAGATGGTGAAGGACAGGGAAGTCTGGTGTGCTGTCGCCCGTGGGGCTGCAAAGAGTCAGACCCGACCGAGCGACTGAACAACCACAACAATGAATAAACAGTTGATGAACAAGACCGAGCTGAAGGTGGGCAGCTTAAGGAGGCATCGGGCTGGCTGCCAAGATGTGAACTACATCCGGGAGGATGGGACTCTCCGCTAGCATGGCAGAGACAGGAAGAGCAGCAGGCACCCAGGAGGTTGCCCAGTGAGGATGAGGCCCCTGCAGCTGGGTATTGGGGTCTGCAACTTGGCTGAGATTTGGATGAGAAGCAGGTCTGGGAGGCCAGTGGTGAAAGCCCAGGGTCTGGGGGGAGGGTCTCCACTGAGGGTGCCTATACTGGGAGAAGGGGCAGGACAGAGCTCATGAGGGCACTGAGGTGGGCAGAAGAAGAGGCAAAGTGAACAGACAGGGAGCAAACAGAAACAGAAGAACCTGGGGGCTAGTGTCAGTGACAGCGGGTGTCAGGACCAGCCATCCTCACGGACTTCAGGGTCTGTAGGACATTGCAGTGAAGTTCACGGAAGCTGAAGGGCCAAGCTGTGCATCTAGGACACTTTTTCATGAATGTGTTTTTCATAAAATGTGTGTTTTCCAGCCTAGAGGGGTGGAAAAAGTGGCAGGTGGGAGGGAGACTCAAGAGGGAAAGGACGTAAGTATACCTATGGCTAATTCAGGTTGCTGTATGGTGGAAATCAACCCAATATTGTAAAGCAATTATTCTTCCATTAAACATAAACAATTTTCTTAAAATGTGTTTTCAACCAAATCCCAAACAGATCTATTTAGAATTCAATTGTGGACCCACCTCCGTATCTAATAAATCAGAAGGTTCCTAGGCAAGAGTCACACATTTTAACATACTTTCCAAGGAATTCTGAAGTTTTGGAATTGCAAGGTAATATATGGGTTTTCTAGCTGGATGTTAAATACCAAGGAATGAAAGATGAGCTTGGAAAGGAGAAGACAAGTCTGGGCTCAGACTGTGGGGTGGAAAGTGGAAGCAATCGTAGTAATAAATGATAGACGCAGACAAAAGCCAAAGCTCACGTTGCACCAGGAATCCTCTCTCCTCCACAGGAAACACTCGATTGCATTAAAATAGACCTTGCAGGAGATAGGAGGAGAGCCACAGCTGCTCAGCTCCTTCCAGCTCCAGTAAAGACATTCCAAGCCTGAAGGCCGACATCAGTGTGCTAAGGAGGTGAGCCCTTCACTCTGTAGTCACGAGGGGACCAAGGAGACTTCAGCAGGGCAGTAAAATGAAGGTCACTGCTGGTGAAATCACCTCAGCACCACGGAAAGATGGCCCTTGGACAAGCTACGGGCTTGAACTGTGGCGGGATGTGGCTGGTTCTGAAAGATTTTCAGGAGACAGAAGTCACAGTACATGGATTCAGGCAGCCATGGGGCAAAGGAGAGTGAGTTATCAGAGGAGGGAACACGTTTTCAGGTGGACAGACTAATGGATAGGAGGGGAGTGACGAGAAAAGGATGATTCTTCCGGGCAAGAAAGTCAATATCTATTTTAATAAAGTTCTGGGAAGCTCACAGGTTTGTATTTCAGGTGGGCGGGAGTAGGCTTAGAGAGGTGGTTTCTTCTCAGATGGCTTGGCTTGATGATAAAATTAAATAGGGAATTCAAGGGGCAGGGAAGAATTTGCAGAAAGTCAGCAACCATCAAATTCTTGAAGTAAGTCCACTGTGGTCTCACAGTGCTCCAACATGGTGCAGAATGAGACCTGAGAAGCGGAAGCTTTCATCCTTATGCGAGGGTACAAATCTCCAGGCTTGGACAGGGAGAGTTAACACACACACACTGTTCGACAAAATCACGTCTCTTCTGATAAGAGGAAATCTTCCTGTGGGGATGAGGGTTCACGCCAGGGTTCCAGTGGAGCTTTTTTTATTTAACTTCTTACATAACCTGGTTACACTGTGATATAATGAAGTTAGGCATGAGCAGCCGGGAAATTGGCAACAGACTTGATGAGCTTGTAAACTACCCAACTGTTAACGAAACTGCAACAATAGCTTTTCTGCTCGCTTCCTCTATCCAGATAAAACCAAGTTAACTCCTGGAAGCCCGGAGGGGTTTATCCCCCAGTGCAGACCTCAAGGAGCACTGATAAATGGACTAACGGACACTGACTGTGTTCCACGCGGACGCTAATCAGCGATACATTTTTGCATGTAGTATATGGCCTCATGGAGTCAGGAAGGAGACCATCTAGACAGCATTGCTCTTCCCCTGAGATACGGAGGAACTCCACCTCGTGTCCATCAGCAGTTTTGTGACACAACACACACATGGAAGGACCGTTATCCCCCTTTGTGACCCCTCTATTTATCTGCCTGAGTGATGGAACTGCTAACTCAGTCTTCGGGTAATGGCCTGGGAGTTTCCGTGCCAAGGGAAGGCTTGCAGGTCAATTGTTTCTGTCTGTCAGTGAGGAAACATCAGTAATGTCATTAATGATGATAATAATGGTGATTGCCTTCATTGGACAGCATTATTTTCCCCTTATATTCATGTCACTCCAGACTTCTGTTTTCACTTAACGTTTCATACGTCATGAGAAATCAATCAAATTCTTCAATAGCCTGTCATAAAAGGTATGATTGCGCATTCTGGATATGGAGAGAAAGCCTAGTAAGTCCAGACAGAGCAAGGAGCTGAGTGAATACTCCAGGTTTCATAACCAATCAGAGATTTATGCATCTTCAGATCCCTTGAAGATAAGAGACTCCAAAACCTAAGGATCCCCCACTTCAGTGATTCCTGATGTTCACATTAAGGCAAAAAACCTCTTTGTTCAGACTAAATCTTCTCTGGAAATCTAAGATGTAAGATGAAGGAGTGGAGCTGTTCTGCCTGGAGGCATGAGCAGGAAGGAGGCAGTCACCCCCCGTCACTTTACCGAGTGGACTCCTCACCGACAGCGGGGTGGGGAGAGGCGGACTGTCTCCTTAACTACCCACAGGAGCCCACAGGCATTGTGCTCCCAGGGTAGGTACCAGTACGGCAGCCACCTTGGCTGAGAGGATCTCAGCTCTGTACCTCTGTCCTACACAGGTTCTTGGTTCTCCTCTGACACATTTAAGGGTCTCCTTCCCGTCAGACCTGCCATACCTCCTCAGAGCCCAGTTGTTGTTCAGTCCCCAAGACGTGTCCAACTCTTTGTGACCCCATGGACTGCAGCGTGCCAGGCCTCCCTGTCCATCATCAGCTCCCACAGCTTACTCAAACTCGTGTTCATTGCATTGGTGATGCTATCCAACCATCTCATCCACCTCCAATCTTTCCCAGCATCAGGGTCTTTTCCAATGAGTCAGTTCTTCAGATCAAGGTGCCAAAAGATTGGAGCCTTAGCTTCAGTATCAGTCCTTCCAATGAATATTCATGGTTGACTTCCCTTAGGATTGACTGGTTTGATCTCTTTGCTGTACAAGGGACTCTCAAAAGTCTTCTCCAACACCACAATTCAGAGCTTCAATTCCTAGGTGCTCAGCTTTCTTTATGGTCCAGCTCTTACATCCATACATGACTACTGGAAAAATCGTAGCTTCGACTACCTGTACCTTTGTTGGCAAAGTGATATCTTTGTTTTTTAATACACTGCCTAGGTTTGTCATAGCTTTTCATGGCCCAGGGCACCGTCCAAACTCATCGTATGCTTCTGAAACTCACTCTGCTGCAGCCCCAGTTCCCAGCGTGTCCCTGACAGTGCCGGCTGCAGCCTGGCCAGTGTGCTCACAGCTTCCGAGACCTGCTGTGTGCCCTTGGGAACACCCTCTGCTCACATGCTTTACCCATCTCAAACCAGGTCACCTTTCAGACCTGGTTCAAGTGGTAGGTCGCTGCACCCTTTCCTCACTGACAGAGTCAATAACCTCTTCCTTCGATTCCTATGTCTGGGTCCCTGGCATGAGCCCAGGCCTGCTACTTGGAGAGAGGAAAGTTAACATGACAGATTCTCAGTTAGATATTGGTATGAGTTGAATTGGGGCGTCCCTGGTGGCTCAGCCATAAAGAATCGTCCACCTACAATGCAGGAAATGTGGGTTCCATCCCTGGATGGGGAAGATCCCACGGGGAGGGCAGTTTTACNGAGGAAAGTTAACATGACAGATTCTCAGTTAGATATTGGTATGAGTTGAATTGGGGCGTCCCTGGTGGCTCAGCCATAAAGAATCGTCCACCTACAATGCAGGAAATGTGGGTTCCATCCCTGGATGGGGAAGATCCCACGGGGAGGGCAGTTTTACCACCTTCCAGCATTCTTGCCTGGACAATCTCATGGACTGAGGAGCCCAGTGGGTTATGGTCCGTGGGGTCACAAAAGAGGCAGACACGACTTAGCGACTAACGAGCAGCCGCAGCCTGCTGAATTGTCCTCCCCTCACTCAGTGTCCAGATTCCCATGCTGAATTCCTAACCCTCATCGCTGCGGAATGAGACCCGATTTGGAAACAGAGTCCTCGCAGCTGTACTAAGCTAAATGAGGTCACACTTGAGTGTGTATGAACCCTAATCCAGTATGACTGCTGTCCTTGTGAGAAGGGGGGATTTGGACCTGGAGATGCACACGGAGTGGAACCCACGTGGAGATGAAGACAGAAAGAAGGTGGTGCTTCTCAAGCCAGTGGCCCCAGAGATGAGCCGGGACCCCCGAGGGCAGGAGAGGGGCCTGCGCGGCTCTCCCTTACCGGCTCAGCGGGAGCCAGGCCCACCGCGCCTCAACCTTGGCTTTCAGTCTCCAGACTGGGAGAGAACCCGAGTCTGTCGTGTAAGCCTCCCAGGCTGGACCATTTGTTACAGCCGCCCTAGCAAACACAGTACAAAGACTTCCAACTAGTAAATGGAAAAGGGGAAAGGAAAGCAGGAGGGCTCCTCAGAGGCAGATGTGGGAAACAGGAAACAGGAGAAAGAAGGCAGAGATGACGGTAAAGTTTAAGAGCCCCACCAGCAGGCCCCAGGACCTCTGGATCGGAGACGCTGGTCACCGGCTCTGGCTGTCAAGGAGACACGACCATCTGGTTCTGTGAGGCTAGAAACCGGAACACTGGACTCAGCCGAGGCTACAGGAAGGGAGCACTGCCACAGGGTGAAGAGTGCTCAGGAAGGTGGTGAGAGTCACAGGAAGTGATCCAGGACAGGCTCCTTCCATCCTACAGGATCCACCCCCCCACACACACCACCACCACACCACTAAGCGTCCTCTGTTGGCAGAGTCTGAGGGAAGGATACTAGCGATGCAGACACGGGCTTGCAGAGCTCAGCATCGCAGAGCCGACGCAAAGGGGGATTCGGAGCCGAGACCCCGATGCTGGAGAACTAGGCGATCCCTCCTGACACCGTCCTGCCTTACAGAGGAAGGAGGTGTTTCCCCGGACTGTCAGCCTCCCCTTGGACACTTAGGTGATCGGGACAGCAGTCTCCTTTGTCTCAGCACCCTCGCAACACGTGACGCTGTCCGTTTCTTGAAGTGGTTCCTCTATAAGTGCCTGTTAGGAGGATGAGTGAAAAAAAGGGGTAGAAATGAAGGAAGATGGAGGAAGGAAGGAGCCAGGAGCAGCCAAGTTGCCTGCTGGTGGTCCTGAGACAGGCTCGGCGGACCCAGGTGCAGGGGCTCCCTCAGGGTTTGGGAGGCGGTGGGAAGGAGGTCGCGTCCGAAGATCAGAGAGTCCGTCTGTCCTGTCACACTGTCGAGCTGTGTGCTGAGATTCTAATCCCGGATTTATTACACACTGGCTAAGTGACCTCAGACACACCACTCAGCTCAGCTCTAGAGATAATGTCACGCGGTCTGCAGCCTGTAAACTGATCGCCGGAGTTCTCCCAGCACCCCGCTGCCTTGCTGATGACGCATCTGCTGGCAGAGAGGTGCAGCTGCTGACAAAAGATGGAACGGGGCTCAAAGTTTCCACTTTTTTGGCAGTTCCTTCCCGACCACAGACTTATGTCTACGCCCTAACCCTCGACCTTAGGGCCCCAGCAGATTCGAGTCAGAGGCCTAACTACTGTGCAATCGTTGCCCCTTTCGTGAAATCTGGGAAACAGGGCTTAACTGATACCTNGCTCAAAGTTTCCACTTTTTTGGCAGTTCCTTCCCGACCACAGACTTATGTCTACGCCCTAACCCTCGACCTTAGGGCCCCAGCAGATTCGAGTCAGAGGCCTAACTACTGTGCAATCGTTGCCCCTTTCGTGAAATCTGGGAAACAGGGCTTAACTGATACCTTTGAAATTTTCCCGAGATCATTGACCGGGAGGCAAGGGGGCTGCATCTATGACGCGGAGCCTCCTAGAGCCACTGGACGGCCTCGGAGGGATGGAGACAAGGCAGATATCACTACAGGCTTAGAATAAAATTCACTTTCTCAAATATGCTTGCTTCAAAACTAAGGCTCTTCTCATCTAGAGACTTTAACCCTGTTAAATGAAAGTCCTCTTGTAGTTGAGATGGACAGAGTATCCAACTTTAACCCCTGATAATAACCAACACTGAGAAGGGTTCATATAGGGAATATAATACCTGACTGAACACTACACGCTTTTGTTTTGGTTTTAATGAAGATGTTCTTGTTCTCCACAAAACTGAGGCGGTAGCAACCCTGGAGCTTCTTCCAGAATTTTTTGCTTCCAAAGAAAAGGATGTACTGTGGTGCCAGAAGTGAGCAGGGCTTCAACTAATGAACCCGATGCTGTTTGGAGTGGGAGGGGGCTGGGTGGCCATGGGTGGTGTTCTGAGTTGAACTGTGTTCCCTCAAAAGGCCTTCCCTCAAAAAAGCCTAACACCTCGGAAGGTGACAGTATTTGCAGATGGGGCTTTAAATTAAGATGTGATTCTTTTAAAATGATGGAGGAGGAAATGGCAGCCCACTCCAGTGTTCTTGCCTGGAGAATCCCAGGGACGGGGGAGCCTGGTGCGCTGCAGGCCATGGGGTCACAAGAATGAGTGACTGTCGTTTATTCACCTTTTAAAAGGAGCTCTTCAGGGTGGGTCGTCATCCAGTCTGCAGAGGACCAGAGGACCGGCAGGACCAGAAAGGAAGCCATCTGCAAGCGAGGGGGAGAGAGACCAAGCCTGCCGACACCTTGACCTTGGACTTCCGGCCCCTAGAACTGTGAGGAGACACACTTCCCTTGTTGAAACCACAGGCAGGCTGCAGGTCTTGTTGTGGTGGCTGGGGCAGCTTAAGACAGGCGGCAGAATTCAGAAGCTCTCTTCCAAACTAGCTACTGCCATCAGCTGCATCTGAGAGGCAGTGGTCACTGGCCAAGAGGGTGTTAATCCTCCCTCTCTTCAAAGAGAGGTTGGGAAGGACCAGCCCTCCCCTGCAGCTCTCCATCCAGAGAGTAGGTCTTTCCAGAAAGCTCTGTGTCCGTGCACAGACAGTCCCTCAGTAAAACACAACAATAGTCCCCGTGCAAGGGTTGAGCTGACCCACCTCTGACCATTGATGGCCATCCCAGTTTGAATCAGGGTCTAGGATTAGCCTGCCAGTCACTGAGTTTATTGCCAAGAGGGTGGACCACAGGCCACGTGCTTTTGCTTTGAAGGCCAAAGGGTGCCTGCAGCCGGGGCGCGGATGGTCTGTCCGGGACCTGGGAGCCTTCCTTGGCTGGAGAGCATTAAGAGGGGCTCTCACAGCAGGGGCTCGGGGAGGGCAGGCATGCAGGAATCAGAGAAGGGGACCTTCCTGACCTGGGGCTCTGCCCACAGTGGCCTCCTCCTCAGTCATGGGGGCTCTGTGCTCCCTGTGCCAAAGAATCCTCTGCAGGAGTGTCTGGGAGAAGAAAACCTCCTCTCCTGAGCTGCTTCCTTCTCTCAGCACCTCATTCCCACCTTGCATCCACACTCACTCAACACCCTCAAAGACGGCGTCACCTCGGGCGGCTTCGGGCCTCTCTGTGCAGTTTTTCTTGCCGGGGTGAAGAGGAGGGGGCAGTGGCAGGCAGGCACACAGACGCCCTGAACTCCGGAGAATCCCTGGGCACGCTTAAAGTACAAGGGATGTCCGTGCAAGAGCAGGCAAAGGTCCCCCTGGTCTGGGGCTTTTTAAGGCTCCCCCCTCAGACCATTCAGGCTTCTCTGGTGGATCAATGGTAAAGAATCCGCCGCAGTGAAGGAGACCAGGAGACGTGGGTCCCATCCCTGGGCTGGGAAGGTCACCCTGGAGGAGGTAACGGCAACCCAGTCCAGTACTCTCAATTGGGAAATCCTCCAAGCATTCATACCCCCGGTTTTGCTCTTCTATGAGAATGGTCCTAGAAGATGCTGGTGGTCTTTGCCTATCTTCAGAACTTTCCAGAAACAGTCTCCAGAACACCCAAAGAGTCCTCTGTGGGGTACTTTTGTTGAATGCCTCTTAAATGATTAGATTCTTAACCTATCAGCCAGTGACTTCTGGCCCACACATTATGCATGGAAGATGAAAATTTCTACCCAGACTGTTGTATGGACCTATATTTATCAACTGTTATTTTACAAAGGTATTTCTAGTAGGTAGGTTTTATCTTTAATAACATAAGTGATTGAGGGCTGAGAGGGACTCATGGGAGATGGAATACTCTTTGGTCTAAATTTCAAACATCTTGGAAAGAGCCCAACATAAATACGCCATTTCGTATTTTCCTTCTTCCATTGCTCACAAGCCATTTTCTTTGAGGGTTTTACTAGCAAATCGTCTTTGGATTTGCTCAGATCTGAGGAATGCATTATCATCCCTAAGCTATCATCTCACATCTTTTCTGGTTGTTATTGTCAGTTGTTATTTGGAAGAATATGTGGAGTAAATTTATAACTAAGTTTAATATATGTATTCATGTAGATCTATTTCTTAGGAAGAAAGATGCTACTGTAACCATAACTTAACATGATTAAGTTTATAATTTATTAATAACCACTATCAGTTGCTAAAGCATCAGTTTTAAAATACACAGCTGTGATAAAAATAAGAGACTCTGAAAAAGTTAATAATTCTTATCAAAGTTTTTATTTCTCATAAGCCTATTCCTACTTAGTTGAATACTATATTATTAATACTTAATATTTATGTGATAATAGTGCCCAAATCTACAACTAAATATTTGGTTACTGACCCATGAATGAAAATAACAGTGGATCAGCCAGGTGGACTTCATATATGTTCAGCTGGAGACACATCCCCCTCAGAGCCCATCGGAAAGGGTGGCGTGGTTTGGAGTCATTTGCTCTTGCAAAACAAGAGGGGATGAAATCCTCCCATTATTTGGGAAGTAGGGGTTAAGATCACAGTCCGGGGCATTGTAGCTTCCCTTCCTGTAACGTTCGATGACCTCGGAAAGCCTTCCTGTCACTAGTATGGAGGTTCAGGCACCCAGAGAAGCTAGGCTGGAGTTTCCCTGAAGGAGATGTACCACTGCATTGCAAATATGAATCATAAAATGAGTCACAATAGGCAGCTGTCATCTGGCACACACACAAATAAAACAATTGAAAAATAAAATACATTTAAAAATAGATGCGTATGAGGAAAGAGGTTGGAGGATATTAATTTCGAAGATGCCCTGCCTGCATAACAGAACTAAGCCTGGTTTGGCAAATGGGAGCTTCCGCCCTCCCCTCAGCCTTCCCGAGATAATCTCTGTGTGTGCTTGATTGCTACAGTAACCATTACACACTCAAAGAGTTAAAACACAAACCTTACACCACAGCTGCGTTATACTGCAAAGTCCTTATAACACAAGTTCTTATCAGAGGTCTGCACCACACTTGGCAAACAAGACGTTCTACCTTTTAAACAAATAATTCATTAGGTAATTAAATTCAAGTGAGATTACTCTAATTAAACACATACTGCTGTTNTCAAAGAGTTAAAACACAAACCTTACACCACAGCTGCGTTATACTGCAAAGTCCTTATAACACAAGTTCTTATCAGAGGTCTGCACCACACTTGGCAAACAAGACGTTCTACCTTTTAAACAAATAATTCATTAGGTAATTAAATTCAAGTGAGATTACTCTAATTAAACACATACTGCTGTTGAATCATAATTTCTATGCGGTCTAGTTAAAGATGAACAATCTCTTATTCCCGATCCAAAAAAAAAAAAAACTTTAAAAGAATTCCCTGGTGGCTGGGTAGAATAATTTACACTCATTGCACAGAGGTCATTTGAAGAAGAGAAACAAGCAGGACCCGGGAGTGGGGGTGGTGGTTCTCCCGTCTGGAGATTCCCAAAGTCCTGGCTGTTGCCCATGGGTTCTATGAAAGGGTTGCGGAACCCCGCGGGAAGTGGCAATGACCTTTCTCCAGCGCTGGGTCCGTGCACGCGCGCCCACAGCCACCCGGGCATCCGGGGCGCGAGCCTGACTCAGGGTGCCCGGCGCCCACCAGGCCCCACGGCCAGGGCGCGCAGGAAGCCGGTGCTGGCTCAGGGAGCCCAGGATTCCAGCAAAATGAAAAGTCACTTTGTCCCCCACGCCAAGCTGCACCCGACTCTCCCTCTAACAGCATTAGGAGCCGCCGCCACCGAGGCGCTTCGAGGGCGCAGGAGTCCCCGATGGCTTTGATCTGCGCCTCTTGGCTGCCGAGAGCTGACAGTCCGCCCAGCTTTCATTTGTCAGACATGCGCTTCCCCGTGTTCCCGAGCAGGCAGCTACACCTGTACTTCGAGAATTTACATCGCCGTGCTCCGGGATGGCATTGATTTGGGACGGGTGAGCTACAAACACAAACTAATTAAAACCTGCATAATGGCGCCCTGCAGGAACACGGGAGAAAAACAAATAAATACGAGTGCAGCTGGCGCGGCGATCACACCTCTGCCCCCGAGCAACCGTCTGGTGGCATCAAATTATAAAGCCTGCAAACCCTCACACCGTTGCGGTGGATGGGGTTGGAGGCATAATGGAAATGATCTGGTTAATTAAGGGGAGGTTTATAAAATATTGACATGTGCGCACACGCATGTAACTCGCTTCCTCCGACACTCCAGGCCGAGCCCCTGTGGTCTGTGTCTCCACCGGGGGAAACGGAGGCCGGCTCAGGAGGCTCGCGGCGCTCGGGGCGCACGGCCCCCTCCATCCAGACACGCGCTCTACGTTCGTGCGGGGCTTCGCCCCAAGCATCTAGCTGTCCACCACCCTTGCTGCAAGGCGATTTTTCTCCCCGGGTTTTTCTGGATTCTACTCCGCCGGCCCCACTGGGCTTGTGGTCCCGAGACAGGCGCGCAAGTCTCGCCGCGGGGTCTCGGCAGTCCCGCGCGCTCAGGATGTTTGCTGGGTGCTACTCTAGGCTGGGAGACACCAGGGCTAACCTTCGGTCGGGCTCCACGTGGGTCTGGGCCTGGAGTCGCCGGAGCGCGCAGGCCCGGCCAGAAGGGATCCAGGCCGAGGGGACATCTTGCGGAATCGCTGTAGCCCGACCAACCTGGCTGGCTCCGGGTTGAGACCAACCCTTGGNAGACACCAGGGCTAACCTTCGGTCGGGCTCCACGTGGGTCTGGGCCTGGAGTCGCCGGAGCGCGCAGGCCCGGCCAGAAGGGATCCAGGCCGAGGGGACATCTTGCGGAATCGCTGTAGCCCGACCAACCTGGCTGGCTCCGGGTTGAGACCAACCCTTGGGCTCCAGGGTGAGAGCTGGACGCTCCTGAGAGGGTCTCAGTTGCCCGGGGACTGTTTGACAGTCGCCTCGCTGGCGCTAAGCGTAAGTGGCTTTCCTGCTGGATCCTGCTGGAAAAAGGGCCAAGTGTTGACCAGGGTTTCATCCATCAGGGTGCAAGGTTTGGGGCGGAGGACTGGCCACGGGGGCAGGGTGCCGCCCGGCCGGCCTCCAATCCGAGCTGCGGCCCCGAGAGGCAGCCCCGGAATCTGCAAATCAAATAGGGCCGTTTGGAAAGGCAGGAGAGGCCGAGGCGCCGCCCGCTGTGCCCGAGTAGGTCTAAGTGGCCCCGGCCTTGGCGGCAAAGGCAGGTCCGTGAGGGCTCGGGGATTGGACTGGGTCCCCGCGAGCGTCCTCCTCTTCCTCGGAGAGGTTTATTTCTGAGGGAATAAAATTGTAAATGGGGATGCTACTCGGTAGACTCAATCTCATTCTTATGTAAACAGAGGGTGCGGTGGGCGGGGGTAGGGAAGGGAACTGCAGGGACATTTTTGGGGGTCTGGGGAAAGAAAACACACAGGATATGCTTCAGGTGGGTGACAGCAAGTCCCTCCAGTTAGAAAACCCGCTCTCCCCACCCCCCATCATGAAACCGAGCAAACGAACTTTCCGCTGAGTTGGTTCAAACACGCATTGTTCACCCATCACCCCAGGCCCGCCCCCTCCCGGTAAGCGGCCTGGGAACCTTTCACCCCGCCCACCAGAGTCACCTCCCTCCGGAGCCACGACTGATTACGCGGGCCCTGCACACGTCCTAGCCGGGAGGGGAGCCTAGAGTCAGGGCTTTTCAGCCAAAGGGAGCTCTGCGGGGTGATGGAAGCCAAGCACCTCGGGTCCCTAAGAGGGTGGGGGTCCTTACTGAGCACAGGGCTCCGGGACCCACCCTGCCAGAGCTCCGATTCGACCTCCCAGCGACCCCTAGGTCTGGCTTTGCACGGCTCCCAGGCCCTGTCTCTGGCTCAGGGCAGACCGGGCGCCCACCGGCTGGGGGAAGGCCCCGTCCCTGTGGGTCCCGCCGGACCAGGCATCGAGCCTTCTTAAGCTACCCCAGGGAAGGCAGCGACGGTGGCTGAGGTTCCGCGAAGCGGTGCTCTCCCCGCTCGGGCCCAGAGCAGGCGGGCTGGGAGCTGTGGTTTCCGAGAGCGGGACAGCTGTAGCCCCACCGCCCACACCCCCCAACCCCAGCCTCTGTCTGGTGCAGGGCCAGGGTCGTCCTGTGGATGGCCTGGATGTCGAAAGAGCTGAGCTTCTGGGCTGGCCTCTTGGGGAAAGTCGTGGGTCCATTAGCGCTTAATCAAGTCAGCCCCAAAGAGGTTTTGGGCAGAGGGTCACTCTCCTGGCTCTGGCACCCTGGGCCTTCCTGGGCTCTACTTCAACACTTGACGTTAAAAGTAAGTAGAGGGCCAGTGGCAAGACACTGGGCCAGGAAGTTCTAGATCTCTCTCTGCTCCCCTCTTGATGATTGGACACATTTCTTAATTTTTTTAATTTGTTGTGTACATTGCTTCCAAGTTTCCCATGTGCAAGTTTTAGGGTTCCCCTGTACCCCTATACCAAGGAGAAAGAAGGGAAGGGGTGCTTGCCAGACTGCATTCGGATCCTGCGCCTGGCCCTCAGGGAGGCCTTACAGGGACCCTCAGGCACCTTGTCAGGGCTCCCTGGGGGCCAGTCCTCAGGCCTTTTTAGTACCAGTTCCCCCAGAACCACCTTATCCCCAGGAGCCACATCTGGCGGGCCCTTCCCACTCACCTCCCAGGTGCGTCCAGGAACCTGAATCACTCCAGGACCAGAGAGGAGGTGATGGAGACAGCCAGAGCGTGGAGGGGGGCATTGCTGGCCCCCCCGGGGGTCG
>SJYA01003575.1:0-94025 GCA_006410615.1 Neotragus moschatus | reverse complement strand
GATATTACTTTGCCGACTAAGGTCCGTCTAGTCAAGGCTATGGTTTTTCCAGTAGTCATGTATGGATGCAAGAGTTGGACTGTGAAGAAGGCTGAGTGCCAAAAAATTGATGCTTTTGAACTGTGGTGTTGGAGAAGACTCTTGAGAGTCCCTTGGACTGCAAGGAAATCCAACCAGTCCATTCTGAAGGAGATCAGCCCTGGGATTTCTTTGGAAGGAATGATGCTAAAGCTGAAGCTCCAGTACTTTGGCCACCTCATGCGAAGAGTTGACTCATTGGGAAAAACTCTGATGCTGGGAGGGATTGGGGGCAGGAGGAGAAGGGGACAACCGAGGATGAGATGGTTGGATGGCATCACTGACTCGATGGGCGTGAGTCTGAGTGAACTCCAGGAGATGGTGATGGACAGGGAGGCCTGGCGTGCTGCGATTCATGGGGTCGCAAAGAGTCGGAGACGACTGAGATACTGAACTGAACTGAACTACCTAGAATTGTTGTTCAGTTGCTAACTGAACAGTTGTGTCCGACTCTGTGACTCCATGGACTGTGAGACACCAGGCTCCCCTGTCCTCCACTTTCTCCTGGAGTTTGCTCATATTCATGTCCTTTGAGTCAGTGATGATATCTAACCATCTTATCCTCTGCTGCCCCTCTTCTTTTCCAGTGAGTCCACGCTTTGAAAAAGGTGGCCAAAATACTGGGACTTCAGCTTCAGCATCAGTCTTTCCAATGAATATTCAGGGTTGATTTCTGTTAGGATTGATTGGTTGGTTCTCCTTGCGGTCCAGGGGACGCTCAAGAGTCTTCTCCAGTCCTACAATTCGAAAGCATCAACATGAGATTATGTAGTATCTGAAAAATAGCAGTGTTCCATCCAAATGATGATCTGTTCTCACCCAGTTGCACTGGATGTTGCCGCTTTAATTTTTCTCAGTCTCTATATTTAGAATTCTGGATATGACATTATGAATTTTCATAGTGGGGGAAAGATAGAAGAAATGAGTAGGTCTGTAACACTTTGTACCTGGCTGGAGTTTGTTTTTCTCTCCCTGTGGGTTAAAGTTTTTAAATTTGCACAGTTGTGATTTTCTACCAGGCATGAAAGTGTGGCGTTTGTGATTTAACCACTCTCAGTTTCATTGTTGGAAAAGTAACTTAAAATACCCTCTTTTTAAACTGATACACTTAAATGCAGGTCTTGGTCCACAGTGCATTCTTAAGTCAGCAGAGAAGTAACAGTTGAGAAGAGAGGGGAATGTGTCTCCTTCAGTTCAGTTGCTCAGTCGTGTCCGACTCTTTGCGACCCCATGAATCGCAGCACGCCAGGCCTCCCTGTCCATCACCAACTCCCGGAGTTCACTCAGACTCACGTTCATTGCGTCAGTGATGCCATCCAGCCATCTCATCCTCGGTTGTCCCCTTCTCCTCCTGCCCCCAATCCCTCCCAGCATCAGAGTCTTTTCCAATGAGTCAACTCTTCGCATGAGGTGGCCAAAGTACTGGAGCTTCAGCTTTAGCATCATTCCTTCCAAAGAAATCCCAGGGCTGATCTCCTTCAGAATGGACTGGTTGGATTTCCTTGCAGTCCAAGGGACTCTTAAGAGTCTTCTCCAACACCACAGTTCAAAAGCATCGATTCTTCGGCGCTCAGCCTTCTTCACAGTCCAACTCTCACATCCATACACGACCACAGGAAAAACTTAGGAGACCTCAGTTCTTTGGGCCATGGTTGGAGGTAAGGACTTAGGTTGGAGGAGTTACTGCCTGTGTTCCCTGGCTTTAGAAGGCGCTGCCACCTGTGTGCAGGTAAAAGAAGGCACGGTTTCCTGTGTGATGACCTCCTCACCTGTGACCCAGAGTCAGGAACAGTGCCATCACAGAGTTGATGGGGGCTTGAATGAGTATGTGTAAAGTACTCAGAGGAATGATGAATGTGCAAAAAACGTTAGCTTCTCAGCAGAGATTCCTCAGTTTTCTCTCTCCATGCTGGCTTTAGTGTCTTCAGTAATTTTTTCATGGCACTTCTAGACTCAAAAGAGTATTTAGTAATTCCATTTATTAAGTAGATTCAAGTAATTTTATTAAGTATTATGTCTTAAGAGAAGTTATTTGAAAAAAATACACATAAATTGGAAGAAAATTTTTTACTTCTTTCTTAGATAACCACAGTAGCATACTGTTGGGATGGTTGCACCTGTTGGGCACTGCACAACCTCTCTAACCAGACGATCAGATTGGACGCAGTGGCTTGCTTTACTTGGGGTGGGGGTGGGGTGGTACTTGCCTTTCATCACAACAGCTACCCTGTTTTGTGATGATAATGATGTCACTGAAAGAAACACCGCTGATGTAGTACTGAAACTGACTCTCCTGGGGCCTGGGATGGCTTGGTACTGCTGTTCCCCTTGTAGATTTGGGACATCCTTTGGGCCTCTGTGGGTTTGCTGTGGTACCCTGGGGAACCTGGGGAATTGATGTTACTAGTATGTTAGCCCAACTCTAGGGTGGATCTGAACCAGTCATTTAGATGTGAAAAACTTCCTTTTCCATTTTAACTTCAGCTCATGGGCTTGATTTGTAAGATGTGTCCCTGAAGAGTTTCCAGTGAAGTTTGGTTTATGCAGTAAGACTCAGAGTCTGAGTTTTTTACGCTCTTTGAAATAAGCATGGCACACACCATGCAGGAGCCAGTCTTGGCCTGGAAGGGAGCAGACAGCCAGCTGGCTGATCCACGCAAGAGGTAGGAAGGGCCTTGGTCACCTTTTATTGAACAGGCAAGTGACTTACCTGAGAATTTCTTGTCTAAAAACAGATTTGTGCCTCCCAGGGCTCCCTGCTGATCCGCCTTCCTTCTGCTCTGGCCTGGGGAGTCTGGATGACGGACACTGGCCCCCACAGATCCTCCCTGTCACCGCTTCCTTCCCCTCACCTTCCCTTCTGTCATTGCTCCCTTTGGTCCCTACTTTCAATCAGGTCATCCCCGTGGGACTGCGCTTAATGTGACTTTTAAGTGTATTTGCAGTATTTTGCTCTTTGAGAATATTTGGTTTTCAAATTTAAAATTGATGACCTTGGAGTCATTCTGGCTTTTCTTTTTCTTTCACAACCAACATTGTCTACCAGCAAATACCATTTTATCTTTGAAACTGATCTAGGATTCAGCCCCTTTTCACTGCTGCTCCCCCAAACCCCGGCCCCCTTCACCTCTCAGTGGGACCCCCGCAGCCTTCCAGCTGGCCGACTCATTTCCGGCCTTACCATTGAAGCTGATTCTCTCTGGGGTTGGGGGCAGTCCCTCCAAGAGAGAAGTCGGCACATAATTCCTTGGCTTCGCCTCTCCAGGGGCCACCCACCTTCTCGGGATAGTATTCTCAGGGCTTCTTCCTGTGGGCTCTGAGACCCTCTGTCCACATCCCCCATCTCCACCCCCAGCTGGCCTCCTGGCGGGGCCTCACACACTACACGGCCCAGCAGCCCGTCCTGTCGCTCTCCTGACTCCGTCGGTGTTTCTCTCTCGCACTGGGGCTGCTCATGTGCCACCTCCCAGGCCTGTGAGGGTTTGGCATCTCTTGGACTTTGCTCAGTCTTCTGGCTCAGCACCTCGGACAATTTTTTATTTTTCTCGTGGTTGTGGCTCTCCACCACAACCCAGGCTGCCCTGGAATAGAATGTGAGGTTCAGAACTTCATCTGCTGTGTTCACTGCTGTATTTGTGGCACCTAGATGGTGCTGGGCACATATTTGGTGCTCAGTAAATATTTGTAGAGGAAATTAATAAGTGAGTAAACATTACTCTAAAGGGGAAACTGTGGCATATGTAAGGTAGGAGCTTTTAATGGTGTAGTTATTTTCTTTAAATACATGTCTTTGTTAAGATCAGATAGCTTTGTAGGAAAATGTTTGGAGAGTTTGAGTCCTGGCCGCTGAGACTTGGTTTCAGGTAAACTGCTATGCACTTAGGTGGTTCTTTGTTTTTTGGTGCTGGAGCATTTTCTTTTTGGAGTTTTTGAATCGAGGAAATACATATTAATCCAGTAGAAGAAAAGTTCCATGGCCCGTAATGTTTGAAATAGTCCTTCTGGGTTGTGTTCAGATATGGTTTCTTTACTTCAAGTCAGGAGAAATGTATGAACAAACCGAAGCATTCTCAGGTCTGTGATTCAGCTTTTTCTCTGGAGCATTTAGGATTGAGGGACTGTCAACCTGGCATTTGGGTGAAGCCTTTGAAAAAGATACAGCTGTAACTTTTAGAAATGAAACTTTAACCTTAAAAGTATATAAATAAAGCAGGAATACATTTTCACTATGAAGAATGGAATCTAGAAGCATAATTGTTGAGTCAGAAGGGGAGAGCCTGAATCACCCTGTGAAAAAGCTGCCCTCCGAGTTATACTCTGCCCCGCTGGGTTGGAGATATCTTTTTAATTTTTGCCAGTCTAGTGGACAGGTTATAGTTTTTTGTTTTTTCTTTTTCTGAGCAGCTTTATTGAGCTTTAGTCTACATATTATAAAATTAATATCCGTTGTATGTGTACACTTTTCAGACTGTTAGTAAATGTTCACAGTTGTGCAGCCGTCATCATAGTTCAGTTCTAGAACATTTCCATCACCCCAAGAACTTGTTAGCAGTTAATCTCTGCCCCTAGGCGTAGGCACCACTGATCTGCTTTCTGTCTCTATAGATTGGCACTTTCTAGACGTTGCACAGAAGTGAGTCGTGTAGCATGCAGCCTTCTATCTGGCTTCTCTCACTCTGCAGTGTTTCTGAGGTTCGTTCGTGTTGCACCAACTACAGTTGGCCCCTCTTTTCCTTGCTGTCTAGTATTCCAGTGTGTGGACTCCTTTATCAGATATGTGATATGCAGATATTTTCTCCTGTTCTTTGGTTGTCTTTTAGTTAATCTGTCTTCAGAAGTGCAAACATTTTAAATGTTAAGTCCAGTTACCCATTTTTTTCTCTTGTACTTTCAATATCGTATCTAAGAACTCTTTGACCAGCCCAAGGCCATCTTCTATCATAGTTTTGGTGTTACACACCTGATGATTAGTGAGGTTCTTTTTATGTAGTTCTTCGTGCTTGTACCTCTTGAGAATTGCCTGTTCATCTGTGTTTATTTCAATATGTAAGCAGTATGGCCAAAAACATATCTAAAAGATGAAATGGAAGAGCACGAGGGAAGACGTGTGTTTGAGTTTTGTATTTTATGCCACATGTATTAGTTTTCTAGGATAGCTGTAACAAATTCTCAGAAACTGAGTGGCTTAACAACTGAAATTTATTTTCTCACAGTTCTGGAGACTAGAAGTTGAAAATCAAAGTATCAGCAAGGCTGTGCTTCTTCCTGAGGCCTTGGGGGTGGAGGTGGTCCTTTCTCACCTCTTTCCAGCACCCAGAAATCCTTGCTGTTCCTTGACTTGTAGGTACATCACCCCAGTCTCTGCCCTGTCCTCACGTGGCCTTCTCTCTCCTTGTCTTTTCCCTTCTGCCTCTTATCTGACCTGACAAGTGACCTCTTGTCACTGGATGTAGGGCCCATCTATATATGATACGGAATGATTTTATTTGAGAGCTTGAACTTAATCATATCTATAAAGACCCCTTTTCCAAATAAGGTTCATTCCCAGGCCCTGGGGCGGGGGGTCAGGATGTGGACAAACCTGGGGCGCTGGTCAGCTCCTTGATTACAGCGTCTGCACCGGCATCCAGATGCACGTCGGCGGCGTCCATCGTGTGTCTTTGGTTTTATAGCACTTTCTCCATCTAGAGGCATGTCCTTACTGTGCTCCTGACCCCTGAGCAAGTCCATGGTATCTGGAATTTTGGGCTTGAGATGTTGACTCAAGGTGGGGTGATCTCTTAAGAAAAGATGAACCTGTTATAGAACCTCTCTTTCCTTTTTTTTCGCCCAAGAAAATAAATGTTTTTATTCGGCTTTCTGCACACGTGTTACATGATGTATCATTCCTCAATGTTGTTTTAGGCCCTCATTTGCCAAATTTTTTAAAGAAGTGAGCAAGGAGGGCTTCCTGTTGGCTCAGTGGTTAAGAATCTGCCTGCCAATGCAGAAGACATGGGTTCAATCCCTAATCCAGGAAGATCCCATAGGCCATGAAGCAGCTGAGCCCGTGTGCCACAACTTCTGAGCCTGTGCCCTAGAGCCCACGAGCTGCGCCTGCTGAGCCACGTGCCTCCGCTGCCGAAGCCCGCGCACCCTGGAGCGGTGCTCCACCACGAGGAGCCCCCACGATGAGAAGCCCACTTTCCGCCATGGGAGAAAAACCTGTACAACAGCGAAGGCCCAGCACAGCCAGAAGTAAAATAAATGAATGACTGCATCAGTAAATAAAATTATTTTTAAAAACACTGAACAGAAAAATTGTGAAGAAACTGACAACAGGCTTATACCTGGCTTTCACCAGGGAGTGTCATGTCATGTGTTTGGAAATTTTTCCTTTTTTCAACAGATCTGTTTAGTGTTTAGAAGTAGTTGCATACATTTCAGAGCTGCAGTTTTAGGTAGAGTCTTAGAACTAGCAGTAACGCCTGTGGTAACGATTTTTACTACATTCACAGCTCACCACTTGTAGGCACTCTCAGTCTGGCTAGGTCAGCTTGAAAGTTCCCGAAGCACTGAGGTGAACAGCGGAAGGGGCCAGCAGGTAGGTCATTTTGAGGCTGAAGACCTGAGGGCCAGTTTCTGTGCCTGACCAAGGCCCCTCAGTATTTAGTGACACAACGAGGACCAGGCCCAAGGTGGCCGACTCCTCGTCCACCGCAGCCTTGCCAAGTGGTGGGGGAATCAGACCCCGTCTGCCCACGCAGAAAGGGAGTTGTCTCTCAAGTTATCCCTGAGAGAAAGCCTTAGTCATAGAGCTAAGTAGAATCAAAACATCACTTTCTTTGGTTCAGCAGTTGAAGAACTGAGTAGGGTAGCTGTACTGGCAGTTTTTAGTGTAATCTTACTGACTCTAAAATTAAATTCATCTTTTGAGAACTTGACAGCCAGTGGCATCACTCCATCTGCTGTAGGATATCCTGGCCTTTGGGGGCCCTGTGTTGTTTAGTGTAGAACTAGGCCCTGGATTCACCATCAGAGCATGTCCTCAGCATCTGTTCCTGGCCGTCGTAGAGCTTACATTCCAGCGAGAGCGTAGATTGTGTGCATACAGGGTAAATCGTATCATGTAATAGGTGATGCATGCTAGCAAGAAAGGAGAAAGAAAAAAGGGTAAGAGAAATGGGAGAATTGTTAACATCTCAAACGTTTTATTATAGAAGCTTGAAAACTTGTATTAAAAAAAAATAGTATGAAGAACCCCTCCAAGCCTGTCACTCAGTTTCAACAACTAAGTGGTCAATCTTGCTTCTTTATACCCCCTCCCATTCCTTCCAATCCTGTTGTTATTTTGAAGCATATCTCAGGGATCGAACATTTATCAGTAAGTGTATGTGTTGTGGACTGAATGTTTGTATGCCCCACCCAAATTCCTACATTGAAGCCCAGACCACCAATGTGGTCATATTTGCAGATGGGACCTTCTGGGGGATAATTAGGATTGGCTTGGATCACAAGGGTGGGGACCTCATGGTGGGGTCATTGGCCTCATAAGAGGAGGAGAGGCTGGGAGAGCAAGTCAGCAAGGGGGGAGCCCTCACTGGGAAGCCACAAGGAGGCACCTTGGTCTTCAGCCTCCAGAACAAGGAGGGAAACAGTTGTATGTATTGTTTAAGCCACTCCATCTGGGGTGTTCTGTAATGGCAGCCTGAGCTAAGACAGCCTGTAGCACTGAAAGATAAGGACTTTAAAAAATATGACTGCAAAATCTTTATCACGTCTGAAAATACAGTTCCTGAGTATAAAATATTGAGTGTTTATACTTCCAGTGTGTCCGAAATGTCTTTTTTAAAAAAATTCTTTATTTAGTGTCAATAGGTTTTTAGATTGATGGTTTCATTCTGTCTTGAAATCTTAGTCTCCCTTTCACCCTCTGTGGTTCCTTATCACTTGTGGAAGAGTCTAGGGTGTGCCTTGTGTCTGTTTGCCAGCTGGCTTCTGAGGTGTAGGAATCCTTGTTGTAGGAATCTTTAGTTTCTTTGCTCACTAGTGTGACATGATGTTCCAGACTCACTTTGTGCATTTCCTGCTTTGGCCCTGAAATCAGCCCTTCTTCAGGGAGCTCCAATTCCTTCTGCTGGGAGATGGTATTTGGAGACCCCAGTCTGTGTACTTGGGCTTCTAGGTGCTGCTGGGCCTTTGTACAGGGAAGAGCTGGGCTCTAAATTCACTCTGATCTTTTCAGTTCGAATTCAGGACTTCAGGGCTTTATTTAACTGCTCTGTCCTCTCTATGTGCTTTCTCCCTGCTCTTGCTCGCTCTCGCTCTCGCGCTCTCTCTCTCTCTCTCTCATGTATTTTTTCTTCCAGTTTCAGGCATGCTTGGGGAGGATAGAACAAGGTCCTCAGGCTGGATCAGAGTCCCGTGGAGTGCTCTAGGTGGGGGGGTGCAGAGTTTCTGATGGAGGAGGATGGGGTGGGGCCTGGGAGTGAGGGCCTCTCACAGATGCCCAGGTGATCCTGGTGCTGTGGGTCCCGGGCCCTCCTCAGTCCACCTCACACAGCCTCTGATAGCCCTGAGACTGCCACCAGCAATGCAACAGTCTAGTGTGTAGCCCTGCCCCTCCCTGACCTGAAGCGCCTCCTTCTGTAGGAAATAGTCATGCATGTTGTATTACTATTTCCCTTTCTTAGATAAGAGATCTCAGACTGCACACATATTCCCAACTTCGCTTTCCCCCCAAGATTTCTGGGAGGACAGAGTGTGGAGAAGGTTACTCTTCTGTTTCCAGTCCTTAGAGCCCTGTCATGTCGACATGCCATGGTTTACTCTGGCCCTCCATCAGTGGAATTTGAATGGTTTCATCTTTTGCTGTTTGACACAGTCTTGCAATCAAATGTATTTTCCCCATGTGTCTGTTGGGGTCTATCACTGTGAGGATTGCTGGGTCTGTGGTAAGCACAGTTTTACTAGTTTAAATCCCCCTTCAAAACAGTGCTGCTTTTGAAAATGATAGTGAGACCCCATTGAGAAAGTGAGTGACCTTCACGGACTTTTGAGGAGGTGAGAGGGAAATCCAGGGAAAGAGTGGTTTGGGGGTCCTCCTGAATCGCAGATGCCGTGATTCAGACGGCTGCAGCTTGACTGCATTCCCTGTCTTTTAAAAATACGTAAACTTTGAAAGGGTGATTCTTAGGTCTTATGTATAGATGCACTTATCCAGTCTTTCTTTTTCTGGTAAATTCCTGGGGTTTGAGTCTAATGTGGTCTCTGAGTGCTAGAGAAGGTCATTACTATCTTGTCTTTTTTCTTTAAAAAGGGAGACTTTGAGACTTTCTGTCTCGCGCGGCCTCTGCGTCAGCTGTAGTTTCTTTTCTGCAAACTCCCAGCCTGGAACTCGGGTAACCCTCAGTGCACTTCGTCCCTTTGGCCACACCTGGGGGCAGGGTGGTGCTGGCTGCATTACTGGCTGTGGGAGCGAGGGAAGCTGCACGGGGAGAGCCAGCAGGTGTCTCACCGGCAGGCTGCGGAAGCTGGCGACCATACCTGTCAGGAAAGCCAGTGCTGAGATGGCAGAATGGGCCGGGTTGTGATCTAAGAACACTGGAGTGGGTTGCCATTTCCTTCCCCAGGGGATCCTCCCAACCCTGGGATCAAGTCCACATCTCCTGCATTGCAGGCAGATTCTTTACCAGTGAACCACCCAGGAAGCCCAAGAAACAATAAAACAAGAGAAGTGTTTTGCAGCAGCAGTGCATAATGTTGAGTCCAGAGTGGGCAGCTTTACACTGACGAGCTGCTTGACTCACCTGGGCGGGGAGCCGTGGGTGCCCGGGCTTCCCTATGTGGGGTGGCCCTCGGGCTGCTGGGAGGACTCCGGGTGACTGAGCAGCGTGCTTACAGTGCATGAGCAACTGCGCAGTAAACAAGCGGTCCCGCCTCTGACTTCTGTCAGCTAGTTCTCACCTGGGGCCAAACCCTCTAGTGCTGATAGCAAGTCCTCCCGGGTCATCAGGTTGGGATAGTACATAGATTGCAAGGCGGGGAATGGCAAATCAAATGCTTTTCTTTGTTTGTTTTAAATCAGTCCCATGACTTCACTTTTCATGGTTGTGTCAGTTTCTTGTGACTGCTATAGCAAATTACGTAGACTCTGTGCTTAAAAGTAACACAGAAGTATTTTCTCAGAGTCATGGAATTCAGAAGTCTGACATGGTTCTCTCTGGACTGAGATGTGGGTAGGCCTGCTCCTTCTGAGGGCTCCAGCGGAGAATCCCCTTTCCAGCAGCTGGAGGCGCCCGCTTCCTTGACTCTCTCTCTGGGCCCCAGTTCGGTCTTTCTCGTGACCTCATCTCTCTGGTTGTGGCTCTTCCCCATGTAAGGACCCTTGGGAGCACAGTGGGCCTGTCCAGATAAGCCAGGATCATCTCTTTATTTTAAGGTCAGCTGACTAGCAGCTTTAATCCATCTGCAACCTTGATTCTTCCTTGCTGTGTAATGTAACATGTTCATAGGCCCCAGGGGAGCAGGACGATTCTGTCAATTTCTGAATGCCCTTGACACATGTCTGATTCTATAAGTACGAAAGCCCTGTGTCCTTCCCAACAAATAGGTGACTTTTCTGTTTAACCTTTTGTTCCCCCCGAGGCATGATTGGTAGCTTTGGCGTACCCGCACCACATTTGTTACTTTACACTACCCTTTCTGTAGATGGTTTAGTGCTAAATGCAGTCTTATGTCACCGTCAAATCTTAAAATTAAAAAAAAGATTACATAAATATTACATATACATAAACACTGCATATGCTGCTGCTGCTAAGTCACTTAAGTCATGCCCGACTCTGTGTGACCCCATAGACGGCAGCCCACCAGGCTCCCCCATCCCTGGGATTCTCCAGGCAAGAACACTGGAGTGGATAGCCATAAATATTGCAGCTACATTAGCAACAACAAACGTATAGCTTTTTGAACAGAGATACAAATATTTTCTTCTCAGTTAAGAGAATACGTGCCTTTATGTTAGCCTAGTCTAGACACCCAGTGTTGCTGAGGTGCAGATGGGGATCTCTCTCTAACCTCCACCCCAGACGGAGCCAGTTCACACGGTTTGGTTGGATGTTGATTCCCACAGGGTTGAGCTTCGTGTGCCTTTCCTCTGCTGGAGGCTCTTTCACACAGAACAGGACCCTGGACTCAGCCTCTGCTCTTTAAGTATCAGCATAAGACTGATTCTGTTCTGGTCGCAGTTGACTGTTAACTGAAGATCAGGATTTAAAAATGCTTTGACACTAAATAACCTTGTGACGTTGCAGTTCTAGTGGATCCTAAAATAAAAGTTTTGTGCAGAAAAATGATTGAAAGTGAAAGTTTCCATTGCTCTTTGTGTTGGTGGAGGGTGAAGCCGATGCTGTGCGACTGACCTCTGTGAGTGGCCCTGAGTGCAGCTGGGCGGGTCTGCTGCGCCCTCCTGGGCTTGGTCTGAACATGTTACCTGGCACTGCTTAGACTCTGATCTTAGTGATGGTGTGTTGGGTCTAAAAGACTGTCTGGCCTACAAGTTTCTATTTTTAGTTATAATTGACTTCTTTGAAAATTAGAGTTGTTTCAAAAATAGCCAATTTCTTACTGTCTCTTTTTGTCGTTCATTTGCTAGGTTGTTTATGACTCTTTGCGACCCCAGGGACACCAGGCTTGCCTGTCCTTCACCATCTCCCAGAGCTTGCTCAAACTCATGTCCATTGAGTCAGTGATGCCATCCAACCATCTCATCTTCTGCCCCTCTTCTCCTCCTGCCCTCAGTATTTCCCAGCATCAGGGTCTTTTCCAGTGAGTCAGCTCTTTGCATCAGGTGGCCAAAGTATTGGAGCTTCAGCATCAGTCCTTCCAACGAATATTCAAGATTGATTTCCTTTAGAATTGACTGGTTTGATCTTCTTGCTGTCCAGGAGAGTCCAGGGGACTCTCAGGAGTCTTCTCTGGCATCACAATTCGAAAGCATCAGTTCTCCAGCACTCAGCCTTCTTTATGGTTCAACTCCCACATCCCTACATGACTATTGGAAAGACCAGCTTTGACTATACATACCTTTGTCGGCAAAATGATATCTCTGCTTTTTAATATACTGTCTAGGTTTGTCGTAGCTTTTCTTCCAGTATTCACTCAAGTATTCTTGGGCTTCCATTGTGGCTCAGCTGGTAAAGAGTCGGCCTGCAGTGTGGGAGACCTGGGTTCGATCCCTGGGTTGGGAAGATCCCCTGAAGAAGGGAAAGGCTACCCACTCCAGTATTCTTGCCTGGAGAGTTCCAGGGACTGTATAGTCTTTTTGCCATTATAGTGGTATCATCCACATATCTGAGGTTGTTGATATTTCTCCATGATGTACCCCTTTCCCAGTTTTGATTCCAGCTTATGCTTCATCCAGACTGGCATTTCGCATGATATACTCTGCATATAAATTAAATAAACAGGATGACAGTATACAGCCTTGACGTACTCCTTTCCCAGTTTTGAACCAGTTCGTTGTTCCATGTCTGGTTCTACTTGTTGCTTCTTGTCCTGTATACATGTTTCTCAGGAGACAGGTAAGTCTCCTATTTGGTATTCCTCTTTAAGAATTTTCCACAGTTTGTTGTGATCCACACAGTCAAAAAGGCTTTAGCTTAGTGAAACAGAAGTAGATATGTTTTTGGAATTCCCTTCCTTTTTCTTTTTTCTTTTTCCCTTGCCTTTTCAGTGATCCAGTGGATGTTGGCAATTTGATCTCTGGTTCCTCTGCCTTTTCCAAATCCAGTTTGTACATCTGGTACTGTTAAAGCCTAGCTTGAAGGATTTTGAGCGTTACCTTGCTGGCATGTGAAAATCTAAATGGCACATCTTTATCTGTATTTATTTATATTCTGTTGGACATGTGTTAGTGTCTTCTCAATGTTGGTAAAAGTTAAAACTATTTTATAATTGAGTTCCCAAGTCCTTCTGTTTTTAAAATTTTAAGAAAATGTTCAGCTGAGTTTATTGAAATGTGACCCATATATACTTAAGTCACTGAAATCATCTTTTTTAACCGCCCGCCCACACACACTGGCCATGTTTAATTAGTTCTTACCTGCTTTTAAAATAAAAAGTTTAAAATTATGTGATTAATACATAAATATATGCTTCTAAAAATCTCAGAAAATGCAGTCCTAATTCAGAAAATAGTGACGGTCTACCTCAGATATCTGAGTGCCTGGACCAGAGTCTGATCCCAAATGGCAGACATAAGAGAGGCATAGGTGGTCAGGAACCTGGGGCTCTGCCTGCCTTTTTCTCAGATATCTGCTGTGGAACATGGGGCTTAGTTGCTTCGTAGCATGTGTGTGGGATTATAGTTCCATAACCAGGGATCACACCTGTGTCTCCTGCATTGGAAGCGGATTCTTAACTACTGGACCACCAGGGAAGTCCGAGTGAATCTTAGTAGCCCTCTTAGAAAGAAAAATAAACACAGCAG
This sequence comes from Neotragus moschatus, assembly GCA_006410615.1. NCBI lineage: Eukaryota > Metazoa > Chordata > Mammalia > Artiodactyla > Bovidae > Neotragus > Neotragus moschatus. The sequence continues at coordinate 80,479 of SJYA01003575.1, read as the reverse complement.
TTTTCTGAACAAAGTTCTCTCAACGCGTCGTCTTAAGCCTCAGTTTTGCTTCCAGTAGCTGTGTGCTAACAGCTGAGCCTCTGCTGTTTTCATGCCCCTGCGCAGCCCATGGGATCAAAACGAAGTTGCTCTCACAGTTCAGACCTCAGCACTCCAGTGGCTTTTCTGCCAACTAGTTGGGCTGTTTTAGGGCACTACAAAATATTAATGCACATTGTTAATTTAATTACCTATCAAGTGAATGAAGATTTTATTCTTCTGAGGTTTTACATATAAGCTCTTTCCTATCTGTCTTTTTATGGCTCTTTATAGCCCATTTTCAAAGATAGTTCCCTCTGTTTTCCGTAATACTCAGTATAAAAACTTGCGAGTATTACCATTAATAATAGCTGTGTATTCTGAAAAAGCGTGGTGGCTTTTCTTCACGTTCAGTCAGCATAGGGCTTCAGTGGGTGGGGATGAAAAGCAGGATGCTGTGTCAGTTTGCTCGGGTCCTTGGGTGACCCTCCAGGCTGGCGGTGGGGGAGCTGAAACAGCAGAGCTTTATTTCCTCCTGTCTGGAGGCTGGGGGCGAGGTCAGGGTGTCGGCAGTGCTGCCTGTGAGGCCTCCCTTGGTGGCTTGTCGGGGGGGGGCCGTGTCTTCTTGCTGCGTCCTCACGTGGTCCTTCCCACCCCAGTGACCATGTGTCCACATCTTCTCTTGTAAGGATGCCTGAGGGATTTAATCGACTCCCCTAGTGGCTCAGATGGTAAAGTGTCTGGCTGCAGTGCGGGAGACCCAGTTTCAATCCCTGGGTCGGGAAGATCCCCTGGAGAAGGAAATGGCAACCCACTCCAGTACTCTTGCCTGGAAAACTCCACAAACGGAGGAGCCTGGTAGGCTACAGTCCATGGGGTTGCAAAGAGTCAGACATGACTGAGCGGCTTCACTTTCTTTCTGAAGGGATTTAATCAGGGCCCATTCAAAAGCCCTTGTTCTCACCTAATCATCTCTGCCAGATACAGTCACATAACAGAGGTGCTGAGGGGTTAGGGTTTCAATGTATGAATTTTGCTGGGACATAGTTCAGCTCCTTAACAGAGGCTGAGATCAAATGGTCACATATTCAGTGCCCAGTTATTATCAGATGATGTCTCTGCCCTTGACAGATGTGTTAATTGACCTGAAATCTTTTAAAATTAAACTTAGGACACAGATTAAAGATTTATTTCATGATTAAATGTAAGAAAAATTGTTAATTTACAGCCTCCAGTTGGACAAGGTTTATATTGTATAACAGGATTTCCTGTGGGAGACACTTGAGAAGGGGGTGTGCAGGAGGCACTTCATTTGTTTACCCTGTTGCAGAGGTTACTTGTACCTTTATGTGAGACTTTATTGCAAGTATATATATATAAAACCAAGTGAAAGAGAAGAAAGCTTCCCTGTGGTTGCCCTAATTTCTTTTTAGCAGAGAGTAGTGATTTTTTTTATATGTTAATTCTAGAACCTTTTCAAGAGGCAGCAGGAGTTGGCACTCAAAGATAAGAAATTAGAAGCTAACTAAAGGTTTTCTTACTTTAATGATTTCTAAGACAATTACAAATACATGAATGCAATAAAAACTGATGAGTTAAAACCTAAAAGCTGTTTTTATGGTAACAATAAATTATTAATAGTAACCCTTATTAACGATTTACTCTGTGTTGGGCCTTGTTCAAGGTTATTGTGTTGACTCAGTCTCACAATAACCCTGTTGGAAGCTATTCTTATTTTCCCATTTCACAGATGGTCCCTGAGGCACAGAAAGGATACACAGTCTTCCCAAGTGTATTCAGCTAGTAGGTGGTGCAGCTCAGAAGGGACCCAGTTGGTCAACCTTCCAGCATCTGTGTCCAGTCCCCATGCCTCACTGCCTCTCTGAGGATCAGCTCAGTTGCCCAGAAACATCGCTCTTCTCTGGAGTGACTTGACATTGTTATCTGATTTGGGAAAGGTTCTGTTTTGTTTGTTTTGTTTTCTTTTTTTTTAGGCAAAATAAGTAAGTATGTCAGTGGCCCACATCACTTCCCAGTGATTTCTTTAAGATCAATATAAATGCAGCTTGGGAAAAGGTTTCGCTTAACGGTAGAGGATCCTGAGTGTGAGATGGAGCTGTTGGTACTGAAAGGTTCTTTCCAGGCTGAAGTAGGATGTGGCCATACTGTCATTTTAGGAGAGCTAAGTGGATTTCTCAGTTCTCTTAAGGCTGGGATGAAAGAGCTGAGTTAACTGCTGAGCTGTGAAGTCATAGACTCCTGAGTTCCTCACTGGTCTCTGCCACCAGCAAGCTGTATACTCCGAGCGCAGGGCCCTTGCAGCTCCTCTGTCCTCAGTGTGTGGTCGGATTTGCCTCCTGGGCTTCCCATGAGAACGAGTGAGAGCAGATGTGTTTGGTGTCCTGGGTACCAGAGAGCAGCCTGTGTGTCTCGGCTCCTGCTGGAGTTTGGTGAAGAACTCACATCCACTTGTCCTGGCTTCCTTTTCTGCCTGGAGTTTCATGGCTGTTTTATCCAAGTTGAAGAAGTGGCTGTAGGAGCCGACACAGGTGTGCGGCTGGCAGGGTTGGTCCAGCTCCGCCCTCCTGAGCTGTCAGACCTCTTCCTCCTCCTCCTCCTCTTGGGGAGAATTTATCTCCTCAGGGAGGCCAGGTGGGGGCGAAGTTAGATCAAGTGCTGGCTTTTCTAGAGACCACTTCTTTAAAGATACAAAACAACCTGTTTTGTGATATCATTTTGCTAAATTATTAAATTGCCTAAAAATACCAATTAATACATTTTGGAGCCCATTTTCCCTATATTTACCTAACAGTGCCATGTTCATTCCTGTTGTAGGTGCTGGAGATCAGAGTTTATTTACCTCCATTTACCCGACACTTTCCCAGCAGCTTCCAAGAGAACCGATGGAATGGAGAAGGTATGGCATCTCCCTCCTTGCTTTGTAGGCGTTTGTGTGAGTGAGTGAACAAGTGAAAGTGAGAGCCTGAGTTCTAAGCAGACTGAGAAGAAGGCCTCGCAATCTGTGAGCCTTTTTTTAAGACTTGTTTTCTGAACAAGACCTAGGATGATAGAAATGGGACACGTCTTCAGAGCTGCAGGCCCCTTGTATAAAGGGGACTTCTGACTCCTGGTGGCATTCTGTTAAGGAGATGTGCACCCATATTCCTCACTAGAGCTGGTACCTCTGCGTCTTAACCACGGCTTTGCCACCCTGAGTGCCTGGGCTCTTCTCTTAAGGATGAGAAAGTGGCCAGAAGGATGATCTTTAAAATTAGGAGTGCCATCAGATCAGTCCTCCCATTGGCCCTATTGTTTGTAATTGTTCCTCTAATGACTTCTTCTGAGGAAATAATTGACTTTGAATTATTTTACTGAAAAACTAACTTCTGGTAAGATTAGATATTATTTGTAGAAAATGTTTGAATTGTTACCACTGTGTATTAATAACATTAATATTGTTAATACCTGTTAATACTGGCAGTCTGATTTTAACTAAGGTGAATGAAAAATTTCCTGTTGTTATTTTTGCTCATGTAATTCTGTTTCTTGCTACATTATTCCTTCTGACCACCAGTTTTTACCCTCCTGACAGGAAGAATTAACATTCTGGATGACTTTACCAGGGTCTCTGTTGAATCTAGTCTAATCTTTGTGCCTGCTTAGTGTTATAGGGAATGTATTTATTTACCAAAATGTAATATAAAGAATGTACAGAACTGGGAGAATTCTCTTACAGGAAAATTATTCAACTATTGAGGAGGCCCAGTGCTGTGAATGAGAAAAAACAATTCAGCAAATGGAAGAATTTACTATCTGAAGAAATGGAGTGATCTGGAAAGGATTTCAAACAAGTATACGTTTATTCAAACATTCAGAAAGATAAAAGAAATGAGAAATGGGCTTATGAGAAAAAAATGGAATTGAGACCCTGCATAGATTTAATACGCATATTCTTTTCTTCACCTTCTTAAAAACTAAATGAGAAAAGAGTACTAGAAAGGCCTAAATGCTTAAGGATAGAGAAGGCGGAGGCGGCAGCAGTGGAGACATGGATATCTTTCTGGGAGCATAAGGATGGACAGAGGAATGGGAGGGAAAGCCCTCTGTGTGTCTGCAGAGGGGACACCCTGAGATGCAGGCGGGTCCCTGACAGGTGACAGGGCCCAGGACTTTGGGAGGAAAGGGCAAGACCAAGACCAAGTGCAGAGGGGGATGTGTGTGTGTGGCTCTTTAGTACTGTTTGACATGTTAAAGTGTATATATTTCACTTTGACAAAAATGTAATTGATTAGATATTGGGAAACAAAATTGAAGCAGAAACTTGACTTCAAGCACTGAACTTCTGTGTAGCTGAAGAACAGAGTGATGAATTGGGAGATTGCACTTGGGAACTCCAGAGTTGAGAGCTGAGAGCCAGAGATGGAGGTCCCAGAGGAAAGCTGAGCCAGGAAGGCTAAGTCCATAGGTTTCCATGTCCCTGTAGTAGGTATTTCAGAAGTGACTGTGGAGTGGGTGGAGAGATGGGCCCTGCTTGAGGAACAGGTGTCCAGGTTTTCCCAGAAGTGAGTTCAGAGATTTCGGGGGCTGCTGGATGTCAAGCAGAATGAAAACAAAACCAAGCGAACAAAAAGCCACATCAGGAAATAGGGAGAAAAGAAAAACCAAGTCTGCAGTCTCTAACAGCAATTAAAATGCAGCCTAAGATAGAGCATTTAAGAGGAGTACCTTGACTTGAAGGCTGTACCTGGACTCCTAGTCGTGTCCAACTCTTTGTGACCCCACACAGTCCGTGGAATTCTCCAGGCCAGAATACTGGAGTGAGTAGCCTTTCCCTTCTCCAAGGGATCTTCCCAACCCAGGGATTAAACCCGGGTCTCTTGCATTGCAGGCAGATTCTTTACCAGCTGAGCCACAAGGGAAGCTCCACCTTGACTTGAGTTCTAAGGAGACTGAGAGTTGAGTTCTGAGAAGCCCCACCTTGACTCTGCAGTTGTGTATTATTCACAGTCACACAGCGGGAAGATGGTCTTAGCCTCCCCCTGGCCTTGAAGAGACAGGGTTCTGGCTGAGCCCGGGGTGTCCGCACACCACCACACCATGTTCTCCAGAGCCCTGCTCCCATCTTACATTCGCTGCCGCCACAGCATGGAAGTAGCTGGAAACATGCTGTGAACAGGAACACCCTCAGATGTGTATGATCAGAAGCTGTACTACTGTCTCTGAAGTAATTGAGGAATGTGTCTCAAGGAAAACACATGTGTCAGGAGCATGAACCCTGAATTCACAGAGTGAAGGGAGCAGCTGCCTGAAAGCAAGTCATAACAAATATTTCACTATTTTATGGTGTCAATGCTTTTAAAAATTAAAAATCTAAAATTTCAGAATGTGGAAGAAAGCAGAAAGAAAACTGTAGTATCTTTGTCCTGTTCAAGGAGAGATAGACACTTAACTGTACTTTTTGAAAGAAAAAGTTTATGCATTTAAATATTAAAATGTAAATAATAATAGAAAAGCAATAGAAGATTAAACTTTCAAGCTAACAGAGAAAAAGGAAGGAAAAAGAAAACTTGATTAATCTCACCAAGGACAGAAAAAAACTAGCGTGAAATAGAAAATCCACAAGTTAAAGCATAGTAACATTCAGTATGGTTGTTTTCAGTTTATTCATCATGGAGACTCCTTAGGTTAGACAAAAAGAATAAAATCCGTCTGTAGATATTTAAAAGAGACACAGCTCACTAAAGGTGGAAAATAGAGGTGTGGAAAAGAGGTGTATGTAGTCTAATTTATTTTTAGAAGTATAATTAAACAACATCCATACTCTATGATAGCCATTGATTAGGTGCGTGTAGCTTGTGGGATCTTTGTTCTTGGATTGAGGAAGATTGGAGGACGGGACATCCCTGGTGATGCAGTGGGTAAGAATCTGCCTTCCAATGTAGGTTTGATCCCTGTTCCAGGAAGATCCTACATGCCACACAACAACTAAGCCCGTGAGCCATAGCCGCCGAGCCTGTGCTCTAGAGCCCAGCAACTGCGAGCCCACACACTGCAACTTCTGAAGCCTGCATGCCTGGAGCCCACGCCCTGCAACAAGAAAAGCCCAAGCGCTGCAATGAAGAGTAGCCCCCACTCGCTGCCATAGAGAAAGCCCACGAAAAGCAGCAAAGACCCTGTGCAGCTGAAAGTACATTTAAAAAATTATTTTTAAAAATTTTCTTGAGATGTCCTTTAAAAAAAACTGAAGGATGGGTGGTTACCACTCTGCTGTGCAGACAGAAACCTGTTCTTTTTCACCAGACAGTTCTCTTTTTTGGATAATGCAGTTTGTTGCAAAAATACTAGAGCAGTTTAAAGCTTTGGTAGTTTCAAACTGCACTTTTGACATTTGGGAAACACTGCTTCTTTTATGGTGACTGTGTACTGACATTTATTTTTCTCCAAAGCCTGTATTGTTGCAAATGGAGTTATGAAGAGCTTTGACACATGAACTGTGTTTAAAGTGATTTATAGCATCTTTTCAAATGGAACATATAATAGTTAAAATTCAGGGTTAATATCACCTATGTACTTCTGAACACATAGATATGATTCGATTGTTGTCTTTTTCTCCTTTTCCTTCTGCTGAACGTTCTCATGTTTCTCAGTGACCCGTTCACAATTGTTGATAGGTCCTATGGCCGGGCTCCAAAGATGATTCACCTGGAGTCTAACTTCGTTCAGTTCAAAGAGGAGCTGCTGCCCAAAGAAGGGAACAAAGCCCTGCTGACCTTCCCCTTCTTGCACATTTACTGGACGGAGTGCTGTGTGAGTATTCATCCCGGGGAACGTTATAATGGGTTGAGAACCCATGGGTCTGGGTTTTGCTGAGACAGCTATACTTTTTGAAATTCACTGTTTTAATTTCTTGGTATTCTCTTTTCTCCGTTGGCTTATTTCTGCTCTGGCGCAGTGCAGTGTCCTCATCGTAATCACCAAGTACAGTCGCCACGTTACTTCCTGTGTTTCCAGTTCTTGTGAGCTGTCTCCCTGTGTCCTGGCGGGCACTAGCTATTTCTAACATTGCCTTTCAGCTTTGTTTTCCTCGCATCCTGTGGTCACCACATGGCTGTTATTCTCCTTGAGAATCCTTGTCTGTCTCTGGTGCTGGGTGGCAGGCTCTCTGTGGGCAGGGAGCTAGCTGTCTCCTAACTCACCCCCCGAGTCTGGTGCTGGAGGTACTCTGTGATGCCCGTTGAGAAAGCGGACACTGCTGCTGTGGGCACCCTGGCCTTCACTCGTACTTGGCAGTTCTGTACTCATGAGCCTGAATTCTTCTTTCATGAACGAGTAGAAAATTTTGTGGGTCATTTGTTCTGTCTGTTTCAACTCTAACAAAATAAGCATTTAGCAGTGTACAGAGTACATGAATCATTACACATTGTGACGTTTTAACCTGGATCTGAGGATGCAGAGTAGTTTTTGTAGTTCTAATGAGAAAGGGCTGGAAGCTCACGCCTGGGCTCCCTTCACCCTGCATGCTTTTGACTTGCTGACTTTGTAGCCTTTCCTCGTGAAGTCACATGGGACAGGCTTCTTCCCCGGGAACTCTTAGGCTAGCTTATGTGAGGTGTTGTCCACCAGGGGGGCGCGTTAGAGATGTGACGCCTGGGGTATTATTGGACCAGGCACATAGGCAACCTCTGCCTGGCATGTGAACTCCTGGGGAACACAGAGGTCAGCACAAGCCACGTGATGGGTGTGTGTGTGTGCAGGGAGGCACTCGTGTGGCACAGTGACGGGAACCCTCCAACGTCCAGATTGGATTTAGCCCAAGGCTGGCTCTTCCTGACCCGGACGCCACCACAGCCTGCACACACACCTCTTCCCAAGTTATCGGAAGCCTGTGTGGGTTTCTCTCTCAGTGCTTTGCAGTTCATTATCCTTATTTTGATGTTCAAGTTGGCTCAGGTTTGGCCAGTGAGAGTCACTTCAGACCGGCTCCTGTGGCCTTCTGAGCACTTTCTAACTTTCGATATGACAGAGTATTCTGGGTTCTTGTCCCTTTGTTACCCCTGTGTTGGAATCAGCTGCTTTTTCTCAAGGCCTTGATCCCCCTGGCGTGGCAGGAGTGGCCCTGCTGCTGTGCCAGTGGACTCTGCAGGGCTCTGAAAGCACATGTCTTAGAAATCATGACGTGATACTGATGCCTCTGATTTTAGCCTTGCCCCAGGGTGCTTCTTGCCTTGACCTGTTCTGTGTTTATATCCACCCTGGCCCTGACAACATGGGCACATTCACTTACCTGTTCAGGGCTGCAGTATGCATAGCATAGTTTCAGAGTTGCTATACCCATACAACAGCCTGAAGCAGGCTGGTTGAGAAGAGTTTGGAGCTTGTGTGCAGTGCGTGTTTTCCCTGGCCTGACAGTCCACTTTCAGATGTGGTTGGGCTGATCACTCTCATGGGTCATAAAAGTGTTTGCCTAGTTGCCCTGGCATGTTTATTTTTTCATATGAACCTTAGTATTAAATTCCTTTTCTAAGTATTTTACCTTTTTTTTGCTATGGTCAGTGGGATTTTTTCCTCACATTATATCTTCCAGTTGGTGACTTTTTGTGTATATGGAGACTGGTTTTTTTTTTTGTTAACCTTGCTGAATTTTTTTAATTGTTTGAGTTTGTTTTGTCATTGGTTCTCAAAACCAGTGTCTGCAGGCCCCAGAGTTTAGGGTTTTCCAGGCGTCCTATGATGCCACCTGCAGAGTCTTACTGTTTCCTTTTCAGTTCTTATGTCTCAGATTACTTTCCTGGTCCAGGACATGGTCTGTTAGTGGTGGAGACAGTGGGCGTCTTTTCCTTGTTCCTGATTCAGTGGGAATGCCTGTGATTGGCAGCCCCCAGTAAGTAGGGCGCTGGCTGTGGGAATCAGGTGGATTTGAGTCAGTGTGTGAACTTCCATCCATTCCTGTTTTCTTGAAAGTTTTAAAAATTAGGAATACACTGTTGAATTCTGTTAAAGGCTTTGTCATACCGGGTGGAGATGATCGTGATTTTTCTCACTTAGATCTAATACGTTGAATTGCATTACTGGTAATGGGTATTTTTGAACCATACTTGTATTCCTGGTATATTCCACTTGGTCAGAGCATTATTTTCTTAATGTGACACTGGTGTCTGTTCATTTTATTTAGGATTTTTTGCATCTGCATTCACAAGTGCTTGGTCTTTAACTTTTTTATGTGTCTGTAAGGTTGAGCTATCAGTGTCATGCTTGATTCATAACTTGCCAGAGCTCTCCTGAGAAACCATCCGGGCCTGGCGTTCTCACGGGATAGTTTCTTGGTTATGTTCTGTGTCCCTTGCATGGAAGTTGGTCTGTTTTAACCATTTGTCTACTTTGATAAAACTGTGTCATTCTTACAGATTTTACATTTCAGTTACATTTAAAAACCTCTTTGGTTGAGAGGTATGAAGTAGTATCTTTTTGACTTTTAAAATGNGATAGTTTCTTGGTTATGTTCTGTGTCCCTTGCATGGAAGTTGGTCTGTTTTAACCATTTGTCTACTTTGATAAAACTGTGTCATTCTTACAGATTTTACATTTCAGTTACATTTAAAAACCTCTTTGGTTGAGAGGTATGAAGTAGTATCTTTTTGACTTTTAAAATGCGTTCTGTGTCAACAGTCATTTCTCCATTGTTATTTCTTATTTTGTATATTGGTGTGTTTTTTTTTTTTTCTTTCTTGATGAAATTAGCTAGTTTGATTCTCCCCTTTCCTCCGGAACCAGGATTTTCATTTGTTAGTCTGATATACAGTTGGTGTGTTTTCTATCTCATTAATTTCTGCTTTCTTTCTTTTTTTTTTTTTTTACTGTCTCCTTCTTTTTGTTTTCTTATAGTTTATTTTGTTCTTTTCCTAGTGGTTTTGAGCTGGAAATGCATTTATCTTCACTCTTAAATTTTTAGTGATATAGGTCTTTAAAGATGTGACTTTAAATATACCCCAGGGCCACAGCTGACACCAGGTGGAGCAGACGAGCTGTGGACTTGGGAACAGTCAGTCTTCTGGGCCACTCTGTTCTGTAGTGGTTTGTTACAAAGTCATAGATAGCTGATTGAAAAGAAAAAAGCAGAGGACTGGAAGGGTTTGGATCGGGACTGCCTTGAGATCGTTAATATGTTCATCTGAGAAGAATTTTAATGATGATGACCCTTCTCCTCTGGGAACCACTCTTTAGGCTTCTTTGTGTTCTTTTGTAATGTGTTGTAATGTTTTTCATAAAAGTCTTACATTTTTACTGCAAGATGTATTTAGTGTTTGTGGACATTATATTGTTGTTCAATCACTCAGTCATGTCTGACTCGTTGCGACCCCATGGACTACAGCACGCCAGGCTTTCCTGTCCTTCACTACCCAGAGCTTGCTCAGATTTGTGTCCATTGAGTCAGTGATGCCATCCAACCATCTCATCCTCTCTTGTCCCCCTTTCTTCCTGCCTTCAGTCTTCCCCAGCATCAGGGTATTTTCCAATGATTTGGCTCTTTGCATCAGGTGGACATTATAGATGATTTTTTTCCTCCTTAAACTTACATTTCCTAGTAGGAATCCTGTGGAGTTTTTTTTTTTGTTGTTTTTTTCTGTTTTAGTTTTGGTTATCATCTATTAAGAAAATTTCCATGGGTGGAGAATCCCACCATGGGATTCCCTGGTGGCTCAGATGGTAAAGAGTCTGCCTGCAATGTGGAAGACTTGAGGTTGGATTCCTGGGTGGGGAAGATCCCCTGGAGAAGGAAATGGCAACCCTCTCCAGTATTCATGCCTGGAGAATCCCGTGGACAGAGGAGCCTGGTGGGCTAGTCTGTAGGGTCCCAAAGAGTCAGTCATGACTGAGAGACTTCACTTTCACTTTTCCTTTTATTAAGAAAAATTCCTGGAGCAAGTTGACAGCGTTTAGGATTTTAGATTTGGAAGTAAGGTTCCGTTGTGTTATTTTAGCGGTTGCTTTCGGGTTTATAGTCCACACTGTAAGCTGCACCTCCTTCCTTCACGTCTGGTGTGCTGCTTGAGACAGTGTACGACAGTCACAGCACTGCCTTTCACGCCCCTGCCTCGTGTTGCTGTGGCACACATTCAGTGTTAAGTGTGTAGTAGACCCCACAGTATGCTGTTGTTTTTGCTGTAAACCATCGAGCATGTTTTAAAGAAAATAAACCTGGTAAAGTGTGTCTTTCGTATTTGCCTGCATGTTTACCATTTCCAGTGCAGCCCCTTCCTTGTGTGGATCCAGATTTTCAGTTGGTATTAATTTCTTTCTGCCTGAAGGACTTCTTTCAACTTCTGTATAGTGCAAGTCCATTGGTGATGAGTTCTTCTCAGCTGTTAAATATTTGAGGAGCTATTTATTTTGTCTTTATTTTTGGAAAATATTTCTGTGATAGAGAGGTCTTGTTTGAAGGTTCTCTCTGCCCCATCCCCCCCCCCCCCGCTTTCAGCACTTGGAAGATGTGGCTTCACTGTCTTTGGTTTCCATTGTTACCCATGAAACATCTTTGATTTTTGACTGTCATTTTGTACGTAAAATGTCTTTCCTTTTTTTTTTTTCCCCAAATTGAGTGATTAATTTATGCCTGCACTGGGTCTTGGTTGCTGCCTGTGGGCTTTCTCTAGTTGTGGCAAGTGAGAGCTACTCTCTAGTTGTGGCGCATGGGCTTCTTATTGTGGTGGCTTCTCTTGTGGAGCTCAGGCTCTGAGGTGCGCAGGCCCAGTAGTTGTGGCTCGTGGGCTCTAGAGCGCAGGCTCAGCAGTTGTGATACGTAGGCCCAATTGTCCAGTGGCATGTGGGATCTTCTCTCATCAGGGATGGAACTAGTGTTCCCTGCGTTGGCAAGTGGCTTCTTAGCCACTGGACTGCCATTGAAGTCCTCCTCTGTTGTTTTACGATTCTTTTTCTTTAGCAGTGATTTAAAGCAGTTTGATTATGATATGCCATGGTGGAGCTTCATTTCTTGTGCTTGGATTTTGGGGGTTTGTTTTTGCTTTTTTACTTTTGGGATTTATAATTTCAATCAAATTTGAAACATTTTTGGTCATTATTTCCTCAGATATTTTTTCTGTTCCTCTTCTCTCCTTTGGGACTCCCGTCACCTCTGTATGGGATCGCTTGACGTCTCCCAAGTCACTGCACTGAGGATGTTTCATCAGTCTCTGTGTTTCATTTGGATAATTTCTGTTCCTGTGCCTTCACGATAACTGATTGTGTCTTCTTCAGTGTCTAATCTGCTCTTAGTCCTGCCTGGTGTATTTTTCAGTTTAGACATTGTAGTTTTCATCTCTTTGAGTTCCTCAGGGGTCTTCCCCTTCTTTAAAAATATCTTTCCTGTCTCTGCTTAGCATCAGTCTTTCTCTGCCTTCATGAACATATGAAATATGGCAGCAGTAGCTATTTTAATCACCTTGTCTGCTGATTCTGTTATCTGTATTTACTGTGTTTCTTTTGAGTGATTTTTCCGCTTTTTATAGATCTTATATTCTTATTTCTTTACTTGCCTGGCAGTTTTTTATTGGATGCTAGTCATTGTGACTTTTGTCTTGTTTGGTGCTGTTATTTTATGTAACCCCAGAAATTTTCTTGTGCTTTATTTAAGTTACTTTTAAATTTGATCCTTTTTATTGTTGTTGTTCAGTCACCAAGCTGTGTCCGACTCTTTGCAACTCCATGAGCTGCAACCACACCAGGCTTCCCTGTCCTTCACTATCTCCTGGAGTTTGCTCAAACTCATGTCCATTGAGTCAGTGATGCCATCCAACCATCTCATCCCCTTTCACCCCTTTCTCCTCCTGCCCTCAATCTTTCCCAGCATCAGGGTCTTTTCCAATGAGTTGGTTCTTCGCATCAAGTGGCCAAAGTATTGGGGCTTTAGCTTCAGCATCAGTCCTTCCGATGAATATTCAGGGTTGATTTCCACTAGGATTGACTGATTTGATCTCCTTGTAGTTTAGAGGACTCTTTGAGAGTCTTCTCCAGCCCATAATTTGAAAGCATCTTCTTCGGTGCTCAGTTTTTTTTATGATCCAACTTCCACATCCATACACGACTAGTGGAAAAACCATAGCTTTGACTGTATGGACCTTTGTCAACAAAGTGATGTCTCTGATTTTCAATATGCTGTCTAGATTGGAGCCTGTTGGGCTGCAGTCCATGAGGTCTCAAAGGGTCGGACAAGGCTGAGCGACTAAGAGCAGCACTAGGTTGGAGGACACGTGTGTGTGTGTGTGTGTGTGTGTGTGTGTCCGTCCCCGCACGTGCGTTTACATAGGTGTTTACCTTCGTGCGTAACTCTCTGTGCCCGTGCATGCGAACGTGTGCACACACACAACCCAGTTCCAGTGCGGCACACAGGGTCAGTTCTGCTTCCTTCCCTTTCTGTGTGTATGACCTTCTCCAGCTCGGAGAAGCCAGGCACTCTCCTCCATGATGGGCTTTTCTTCTCTTCACTGTGGTTTCCTGAGAGACCCTTAGCCCGACGGGTTCAGCTTGGGTTCCTCTTCTGCAGAGTCACTGAGCCTCTCTTGGAATGTTTGTTGTTTGTTTACCATCTTGAGCCATGGGCTGGGCTCTGTCCTGATTCCTCTAAGACTTTGGGGGACTCTGTCCTCACTGCTCAGCGAGGCCTCTTTTGAGAGTCCTTGCAGGCTGCCACCCGCAGCGTCCCCAGGAGAGGGGCCAGTGTCCCCTTGGGGTGTGAGTGCCCCCCCTTGCTGTGGGTTCCGGTGAAGGGCGCCTGGGAAGGCCTCCTTGGAGCTTGTAATGTTGCCTCACCTATCCCTGTCCGGGGGCCTTGGAATCTGCATCTGTGCTTTGATTTTGAAACTGCCAGGTCCAGGGCTGCCGCCCCCTTGGCCTTCTGGTTTCATTTTCCAGGGGTCAGGTTGGGTTCTGACAGAACACCAGCCCTGTAAAACTTCTGGTCCTAAGCACTGCCATTGTGTGGAAAATAAGCCAGTATGTGCGTGTGTTACTGTTGGATATTAATTCACAGAGATCAGAATTTTGCGGGATGGTTTTCCTTTTAGCCAAAAGTTCTTTTTCAGATTGTAGTTGTTTCAGAGTTACACTGAGGACCTAGCAGTTTTTAATTACTGCCTTTTGGAACTTTTCACTTACTGATTAAATGAAAGGGAGGGACTTGATACAGAATTTGAGATTTAACTCATTCATGGATTAGTCACATGAGAATTATTCAAAAGAGACTAAAGAAATCCAGAGAAAATATGGGCAGAATAATAAGGAATCCTTCTCTTCAAAGAGGGAAAGAATATATTTAGACAGTAGCTATTAATTATAGTTTCCAAAGGTTTTTAAATATCTGATACTGAAATGAGTTAAGCATCTTGGTTTCAGTTTTCACTCTTAATCTGCTAAGTGGATTCATGGAGCTGAGTGGATTCATAAACTCAGTTGTAAACAGAGTAACAAAGCAAGGAGAATTTGTGTCTCCCTGTTTCTCTCTGGAGGAGAGCTGAGGCTGGCCTTGTTGATGTCCAGGGCAGAAGGACTACTGTCTCCAGCAGGCTGGCGTTTAGGCCCCAAGTCAGGAGTAGCTTTGATTTCCAGGCCCATGTCGGCTCCCCTGTTGAAGCCATGTGAATGAGAAAAATTTTCCAAAGTCCTGGATTGTCCTCTTTGTCTGGGTCCCTCTAAAGCTGCCTTGTCTCTGACATGGCCTGTGAGTAGCAGTGAGGGAGTGGTTCTGGGGGCTCCTGGAGTGACATGGGGCTGTGGAGGAGACCACGATGAGGCCCCCGCCCCTAGATGGCAGTGGGCCTACAGTGGGACCGGCCGCTCCCCTTTCCTGTCATGGCGGGGCCGTGACCGGAAGGGACCCTGCTGTGTTTGGGCCCAGGGCCCTAGCCCTGCAGACCTGGGTTTTAAAATCCCAGCCTTCTTAGCAAGAGTGTGTCTTGGTAGGCAGCGTGCTCAGCCCTCTGCCTTTCCAGTTCTTCCTCATAACATTGGAGGACCTCCCCTCAGTGCCCCTGGGCTCAGGGACGACGTGTACCTGGGACGTGGTGGGAGCCTGCCCTGAGCGCCCATAGCTAGGACTGGCCACGGACTTTCCATGAGTGTCCACGTCCCAGAGCAGAAAAGCGTGCTGCCTTCTCTGTTATCAGGCTCTTTTGCCATATAAACTACAGGGTGTTGATAAATCTGCGTTCATGGTGACTCATTTATTTTCAGGATACTGAAGTATATAAAGCTACGGTAAAGGATGACCTCACCAAGTGGCAGAATGTTCTGAAAGCTTATAGCTCCGTGGACTGGTTAATTGTGGTGGTTGAAAATGATGCCAAGAAAAAAAACAAAACCAACATACTTCCCCGAACTTCCATTGTGGACAAAATAAGAAATGATTTCTGTAATAAACAGAGTGACAGGTACGTGTGTGTTTGCTGTTAACCTCATTGGGCTGACGTCTAGGTGCGATAGTTTACTGGCTTCAGGTGATCATAAGTATTTGCTCTGCGAGTGCCTGCCCTGTGCCTGATGCTTGAGCATGTGGCGGATGCAGCAGAGGAGACCAGGCCCCTCCTTAATTGTCTCCTTAACCGATTCCCTAAAAGGAAAATTGGGTAGAAGTTTTTATGCATTTCCAGGCTGTTGGTGAGTATTGCTGACACAGGGTCACGTGTTGTCTTTGCAACGGTGTCCCAGTGACAGGAAGGCCCCTGCCCAGAGCTCCTTGCCATGCCGGTGCCTGCTCTGTGGACGCTGCTTTGCTCAGATCGGCCCCCACCAGCCCTGACTTTATCGGCTGCTTTGGGTTCTCCTTTTCTGAGTTAACAACGCTTGATGGGAATTTCTGAAGCTTAGTTTGTTTGTTGTTTTAATTAATAAGGAGAAGATCTGGAAACAGTAAACATTGAAGGTCTTAATGAGGGCTGGAGAGTGTAAAGGATGTATTGTCTGGTTGATAAGCACCAGGTCACTGAAGGAAAATATTGTTTCGGTGGTTGCTGTTCGTGTAGGTTTCTTTTTTCATCCACCCCTGTAGTAGAGAATTCTGCATCTGGTCAGAAATAAACGTGGATGATTGCAATCCTTAAGGCCTTAAGGAGAAACTACTGGGCCAGTAGACCCTAGCAGCTCATACAGTGAACAATGCATGTTACTCCCATGAGGGAGGGGGCTTAGGAGTGAGCTGCCTGGACCCCTTTATCTTTCAGGGGAACAAACAGTATCTAGTAGGGTAGAGGGGAGTAGGGTGACTGAAATTAAGGCCAGCTACCAGTTTTAAAATCTCCTTCTTGGTGCTGATTACTCATCTGGTGGGCTGTCTAGACTGTGGCTGTTTCACCCTTGGTCCTCTGGTCGATAATCCATAGAATCAGGCCTTCCTGCAGTGGGGATGATGGGGCCAAAAGGAAATGAAACTAAAAATCTGTTCCTTTTGCCACTTGCTGGTAATTCAGGTGAAATATTTATAGAGGAGAAATGTTGAAATTCATTGTATCAATATTTAGAA
Organism: Neotragus moschatus; assembly: GCA_006410615.1. NCBI lineage: Eukaryota > Metazoa > Chordata > Mammalia > Artiodactyla > Bovidae > Neotragus > Neotragus moschatus. The sequence continues at coordinate 63,954 of SJYA01003575.1, read as the reverse complement.
GTTATTTCTGAGTTTAAATTTACTCATCTCTCTAGATTATATTGTTTTCAAGGATAAAGAAAGTTACTTTTTCCAACCTGTTGGATGAACAAGTTATCTTTTCCAGGTCCACTTTATGCCTTTGAGATTTGTGCACCATGGATACAAAGTTTTTTTGTAGTGAAATTATACGTTTGTTGTTGTTGTTCAGTCCCTCAGTCCTCTGAGTCTGCAGCCCTGTGTCTGTAGCCCACCAGTCTCCTCTGTCCCTGGGATACTCCAGGCAAGAATACTGGAGTGGGCTGCCGTTTCCTTCTCCAAGGTATCTTCCTGTCCCAGGGATCGAACCTGAGTCTCTAGCATTGCAGGTGGACTCTTTACTGTATGGGACCAAGGAAGTCCCATAAGTTAAGCCCCATCCTTCTAAGCCTTTATTTATTGTTTATTGGTGCCCCTCTTGAGCTCAGGCTGGTGGGAGAGACAGACTAACAGTGAGAAGTGTTTCCAGGGTGCACTGACTGCACTGGTCATGGAGTCGGGGGGGAGGGGCTGAGCTCAGAGCAGCTGGGGCGGGGGCTGGGGAGAGGGTCAGGGAGGATGTGTCAGCTGAGCAGGGTGGTGTGGGCTGAGTAGGAAGGTGTTGGGTAGAAAGACAGGAGAGCCTGAGAAGCTGAGTGTGCTTGCACTGGAGAGAATAGGAATCAGAGCTGGACAACCGGACTGGCCCATGTTGTCATGGTCCTCAGGTACCATGTTAAACACCTGCATTTTAGTCTGTTAGTCACAGGGAACCCAAAGAAGTTTTTGAAGTGGGCAGGGCCCCTGGGGTTTGGGAACTGAGGGGCAATCACCTTATTTTCCAGTGCACCCTATAGACAGGGTCTGAGTCTTGTGACTCATCATAACCCCCCCACCCATCCCACAGCACCTCTGCATTCACTGACTGCATACATGGCCTTAGACCAGCTCACGATGAAACCATTTCCTCATCTGATGTCTCATCACCTGCCTGATGTTTTTTACCAGTTCTAGAGGGAACAAAGGAGGAGGGGGGAGGAAGCCAGTTTGCATCCCAAGAACGCGGTCGCTGTTGGGCAGTGGTCTGTGCTGGAGTGTTTTCTGCATAGTCTCTTCATGTCTTCACAGGTGTGTCGTGCTCTCTGATCCCTTGAAGGACTCCTCCCGAACTCAGGAATCCTGGAATGCCTTCCTGACCAAACTCAGGACATTACTTCTTATGTCTTTCACAAAAAACCTAGGCAAGTTTGAGGATGACATGAGAACCTTGAGGGAGAAGAGGACCGAGCCAGGCTGGAGCTTCTGTGAATACTTCATGGTGCAGGTACCTGAGTGATCACATAGAGTGCGCCTGCCTCCTTCTCTCTCCCTCCCTCTTCATTCTTGTGAACAGGGCAGCTCTCCTACGGTCATTCATGTGGACGTAGCTTACAAGACCAAGTGACCGTGTAGCGGCCAGCTTCCTTCTCTTGGCTTATTAAGGAAGATTGGAGATGGTCTCCTGAGTAATTCCTGTGTCAGCTGCCTCGCTGCTTCAGAGCTTGGCATCTAGCCTTTTATGAAATGACCTTGTCCTCAGAGCAGTTCTGATTCTGTTAGTGTCTCGGGCCCCTGGTTGTCTCCCATGGACCTGGCTTAGGCCGTGGAGCCCAGCGCTGGTGATGACCCTGGTGATGAGATGTCTACTGCCTGCCTGGCGCTGTGGTTAAATTACTTGAGTCCTAGGTATATTTCCTCCATAGATTTATAACTTTGGGCTCCAATGAAAGATTGTCTTAAGCTGGTTTCTTTAGTCTAGCTTACAAAAGTGTTTAGGTTTCCAAATATTGTGGTCTGTAGTCAGCTCTTGTTTTTTAAGAGGAAGAGTCTGTTAGGTGAGCAAAGCGATGTGAAAGAGGAGCTGGGGGAGGAGGCCCTCCTGCACCGCAGAGGATAGGGTGCTGCTGGGAGGGCCCTTGGTCTCTGTCCACCATGTTGTGCCTGGAAAAGCATGCTTTCATACTTCATGATTTTCATGTTTAAATATCACTTGTATATTAATCACTGAAGAAATACTGCACCTTGAATAAATAAAAGACCCTAATTAGAGATTTTGAAGTTTGTCTGTTATTCTGATGCTCCTGTCATGGTGATATTTGGGTGATTTGGGTAACATAAGGGAGTTTGAATGTGTTCATAATTCCTTGTATGACTGACTTTCAGATTACCCTGTCTCTTTACCCTTCAATCTTATTAAACCTATTTCCTAAGAGAAGTGACAAGGAAAGAGAAGAGTCCAAATGAACACAGTGGTATTGGTTTAGAATCAGTGTGAACTCGTGGTTGGATAACTGGCTGGCTGGCTGGATAGATTGATATTGATGTATGTGTGGGTAAGGGTTAATACGTGTACATGTAAATATTGCTTTGCTCTCTCCTCTGATGGGGTCTGGAAAAAATGACGCCTCAGTAGCAGTGAGCAGACTTACTGCTAAGATTTTGGTTTCTAAACTGCATTCTCCTATAAAAGTTGCCAGGGCTCCTTGTGGACATGGTTGGTTCCAGGGCTAATATAGGGAAAATACAATATTTTGTAGAAGCAGAAAGTAAGCAAGTGCTCAGTAAAAAGGTGGAAGTCTGTCAAAGGAGCGCACACACCACCTCCAGGGGCCTCCTGACACCCAAAGCAGGAGCAGTGTGTGCAGCAAAACGAGTAATGACAGGCCAGAGACTCACCCTTTGGGAGAGAATTAGTATCCTCGTATCTCCATAGATATAAATAAGTAGCTGGTTTAATCAGTAAATGAAGGAGAGGATTCCGCCGTTCCTTAGAGCAGAGTTCTAATTAGAGTGTGTGTGTCTGGGGAGGCAAGGAAGTACCAAGGACGAGAGGCCGAGCACTCGGGCTGGCACGTCACACAGGGGCTCAGGAGTCATGCTGGCATTCTCCTGCTTCTGTCTGTGCGTGGTCATTAACTTGATTTTCTTTTTCTTAGCATAAACGTTATTCAGAATGCTGCTTGCTTTTCTCTGTTGCAATCTTTCGTGGCTTCTTGGTTCAAAACATTGACTCATAATTCTGTGTTTTCCTTTTTAAACTTTTTTGGGTGCCTAGGAGGAGCTTGCCTTTGTCTTTGAGATGCTGCAGCAGCTCGAAGATGCTCTGGTGCAGTACGATGAGCTGGACGCCTTGTTTTCTCAGTATGTTGTCAACTTTGGTGCCGGGGGTGAGTAGTGAAGTTTTAGAAACAAGTTATTTTTTCACTATAGCTTTCCCCACTTTTAACTAGTATGGAAGCTGCTGTTATCTGCCTAAGGATTAAATCATCTGTGTTTTTTAAAAAACAGATTATGCAGGATATATTCCCATGGTTGCTATAGGGAATGAAATGAGAGTTAGGTGTTAGCCACACTTGTGGAAGAATCTTGAGGAATGAAAGTGTTGAAGGAGTTGTTTTCAGATATAAAGTGTCATTTCTACATATAAAGTGTCATTCCTACAACTTGAGCTGTCTAGGGATGCTCCCGATGCTGTGCCTCCTTGCTAACATGGTGTCGGGGGTCTTTTTCTTTGGTTAAGAGGTTGTCTGTGTAATATTTGAGTGTTCACTACAGTGAGTCTTACATGACACCATTGTAAAGGGTGTACATCTTTTTAACAATGTCTTACAGTTTTCTAAAAATACGAAATTACCACAGTGACCCATGTTCTAAGAAAAAAGTTTGTAATTGTGCTCACTGTTCTTTGCTTGGTATTTATTTTGGTAGAAATGGCATCACATTATCATGACATCTGTCTGTAGCGTGTTCTTACTAGCAGTCCATTGCAGGCATCTCTTCAGGCTGATGGGTCAGGCGCTAAGCTGTTTCTGCAGTAGCTGCAGAGTGCTTCACAGTGTGGATTCCTTAGGCTTGATTCAGCCACCCCTGGTGTTGGGCATTTGGGTTGTCTCCGCTCTTGCTACCACAAACAGTGCCATAATAGACATCTTTATCGGGGGTTCTTTTGAGAACCTTTGTCATGGTGTCTGAAGAGAGGCATGATTCCCAGGAGCCATTGTCGTGTCTGCTAGGAGACCTGTAGGGAGTGAGGTGCAGGGGCCGCCCCCCTGGCCTGTGGGCCCTGCCCTGGTTCTTAGAGTGATGCGATATCACCCACCGAGGCCCACTTCCAGGCAATTTTCATGCAGTTCAGCTTTGGCTCTCTTTGCTGAGACACAGACAAAAGCATATAACTAAAGCAATTTACTAATTAGATTTTGAAAACTTAAAGGGAGTTAAATTACATTTCTTATATCTTACATACCCATATTATACATATATATGTGTGTGTATATATATATGTGTGTGTGTGTCTCAAATAGCTTACATGTTTCTTACATTATATTTCACATAGTTTCTTTGTTCTCTCAGTTTTAAAATAAACCTGGGACAATTTAAAATCCAAATGTAAGCCCGGACCAGCTTTTACAGTGAAATGATAAGGTGGTTCATTTTTGTTCATTCATACACCTACTTCTTGAGAGCCCTCCCTGTTCTAAATACAGTAGGGAACACAACAGAATTCCTTCTTTGATGGAGTTTACATGAAAGGGAGACATGGAAAAACAAGTATGTCACTTAGAGTCAGATAGTGAGGGAAGCAAGTACAGGCTGGGCAGAAGATGCAGGTGTGGGGGATGGTGGCGGTAAGGCTGGTTAGTGTCAGATGGGGGCCTAAGAGGCCCTCTCAGAGAGGCCTGACCAAACGGGGGAGCCAGGAAAGTGGTGGGGATAGGGCCCCAGCGGAGCGATATGCTGAGGAAGGGCCTGATGGCTAGGGGGACACCTCACCTTATGGGCAGTGAGCCGCTGAGTCTCAGCTCAGGTCAGTGAGGGACGCTGTTGCCGTTGCTGGCCCTGCAGCCATGAAGCAGTGCCACCGTGCCAGTGTCGATGTGGACGTCCAGGGAGGTGGCTGTGAGAGAGAAAGGTAGATTAAAAAGTTTTTTTCCATTAGATTGAATGACCCTGTTATTGTAGACGCTTATGTTTAATTTAAAACCATATTTGAGTCTTTGGGCTCTTAGAATCGGGGAGCCTTGTTGGAAATCTCTGACCGTTAGATGAGGTTCCCTCTGCTTCCTACTGCTACGTCTTCCTCGTGCCTGTGGGCCCTTCCTCTGGGAGCTGGACTTAGGTGTTGACAGGGTTGAGTGGCAGACAGGCAGGAGGCTTAAACACATCAGGAAGAGTGTGGAGATGAAAGAAGATAAAGACTGTCCGTGGCCAGGCTGCTCCCCCGCACACGGTAGGGAGGAACCCAATAGCACGCTCCCGCCTGGGCCTCTTGCCTCCTCCCAGGTGACTGACGGTGGAGCCTGAGGTGTCCCCGACCCTCGGCCCGATGGCCTGGTCACATCCTGGCTTGTTCATGACCTTTGGGGCCTGGAACGGTGTTGTGCCTTGTGGCCTCCGTCCTGTCACCCCATGCCAGCTGCCGAGTGGGTGTCCTTATAGTGAGCACCCGTCCTATGTCCCTTGCTGGGTTCCCCATAGCCTCAAGGCGGGGCTGGCGCTTCAGGCCGAACAGCAGTTGAGCCACTCGTTGGTACCCTAGGGCTCACAGTCCCACGCAGTGAGGTGAAGGAATCTGCAGTCAGCGCCTTTCACGATGTGTGTTTGTTTAGATGGTGCCAACTGGCTGACTTTTTTCTGCCAGCCGGTGAAGAGCTGGAATGGATTGACCCTCCGAAAGCCCATAGATATGGAGAAGCGCGAGTCGATACAGAGGCAAGAAGCCACCCTGTTAGATCTGCGCAGTTACCTGTTCTCTCGCCAGTGCACCCTGCTCCTCTTCCTGCAGAGGCCGTGGGAGGTGGCTCAGCGCGCCCTAGAACTGCTGCACAGCTGTGTGCAGGAGCTGAAGCTCTTGGAAGTGAGTCGTCTCTTTTCCCCATTTATCCGCTTCCTGACTGTTGGCGTAGAAACTGATTAAGTGATTGCTAGAAAATACAACTTCTGCTCTCAACACAGTGCAGTTCACATTGGCCCACAGCGAGCCTCCTAGATCAGTTTCTCAATATAATTTTTAAGGTAACCTTGGCTTGTTCTGTGGGAGCTGGGCCTCACTGATCGAGATCACTCACCTGGGGGACATGCAGAATCAGGTTTCATAGGTAGTCTTTGTTTTTTTTTCAGAGCTGTCCTTTCAGATACATGAATTTGCACACAAGCACGCCGGTAACAATGTGAGTGACACACAGCACGCTGTGCACGTTAATCAGTAGCTCACAGTTTGATGGAGGTACGTTACAAACACACGTGTACATGCGTGTATGAAGGAACACAGTTAGCTTGAAGGTGTTCATTTGTAGTGAAACACTTGTTTTTCTAGATTAATATCCCCCAGGGCTCTGGACTCTTTTCCTGCCCATAGTGTTGTAAACATTTTAGTAGGGTAGGGGAGCTCTAATGACTGTCTGTTCCGGGGGTTCTCACCTTTTTTGTTTTAGTGACCTCTTTACATGGGAAACTGCACGTATACACACTCCAGATGTTACATACACTTTCAGAGGATTCTTAGGCACCCACACCCATTCCCTGGTTAAGAGCTGAGAGGGTGGTCTAATTCCATTTTATAAAGGAGGAAAGTGGGGGTGGGAATGGTTAGGTGACTTACAGGTAACATAATTAACTCATCACAGACTCAGATCCTCCCGGCAGGCTGCAGTCCTTTCTGTTGGGCTCCACACCAGGGCTCTGGGGGCACAGTTAATGAAGACCAGGGCACTGGAGGTAGGGGTAGTTTTTATATCATAGACATTTCTGTTTTATGTTCCCTAGAAAGCTAAATAACAGACTCAGTAAGATAAACTGTTTTCTAAAGAAGAGATGCCTAGCCTAGCTGAGTCACAGACTTGAGAATTCAGGCTCTTTATCAAGTCATCTTTCTCCTCTAACCGAGCACACAGGAAAGAGCGCTCTCCGCCCTGAGGTGCTGCTCAGTGGCCGCCTCTCACCGGGCAGGTTGACAGCCTTTGGCTGCTCCACTCTAGCTGTACAGACTCCAGGGCTGAGGGGTTGCTTCACTAATGGGACAGGGCCGCCTGTGTTCATGGGGCCTAGAGATTTACCAACTGAGAGATTTTCTCTTGTTAGTGGATCAGGGGAAAACATGGGAGTATAAGAGCCCAAGCAGTCCAGCCTCGGCACCTTCAAATTGGGGTCACCCGGGAGGGCTCTTTAGGACTTAGTGATGGTGTTCTCACTGGAGAGGGCATGTGGGGCGTCAGACACAGAACTCCTCTCTCTACTTTCTCATCTGAGATTCTCTCTATAGGTTGTTTTGGGAGCTGGGGGTGGTCCTTATATCTTAAGGAAGTTTTGTGGTTGGCAATAAAGCGGATAAGTTTTATTCTTAGAATCTTTTAAAACTTTTATGGAGACAATGAAAATTCAAGACTCAAAATTATTTATTTTTTCTGCATATTTGATTCCGCTCTCAAAACTAGAACTCATTTCCTGTGTCTGCTAGCTTTCTTTCTGGTGATTGCTGTTGACAGTCATGTCCATGGCCAGAGGCCAGCGTAGAGCCTGGGGTTCCCTTACACAGAGCTGGGCAGAACTGCCACTGCAGAGTCAGTCCTCAGGCACCTTGCAGGTTGGGCCAGTATGTCGTGCTTTTCTAGGGTTAGGTTTGGTGATTTATCCTTTTTAAGCCAAAAGCATGTGTATTGCAACCATTTTGTGCATTTCTTATTGTGATGTTTCTTTTGCAGAAAATGCCTGTGTTTGCTCTTTGTGGTTTGTAAAGCAAGTCGTGGTGACTTCCTTGTTGATGCATCAGTTGATTTACAGTATCTTCTCTGAGAGTAGGGGATGCTGAGGTGGCCAGATGCCACTTCTGTGTTGCGGCCTGGGGTCGTCACCCCCGGCGGTGCCTGCTGAGGCGGGGGGCCAGCTCCCGGCTTGGCAGTGTGTGAACGTGGAAAGGGCGCCTGCCCACAGCGCTGCTGGCGTCAGGAGCTATAGCCCTAAAGTTGCATCAGGTCTGTGGGGGCTCAGGTGACTCCGTCACAGAGTATCTCTTTGTTGTCTAAACATTTAACCCCCCTACTGTTTACCAAAAGTCTAGTGTATTCCCTGCATAAATTTGGAAAATACAGACAGATCTGCAGAAGAAAGTGTCATTGCTTATTCTAAAGTAAGAGGTCCTCTTTTTGGTCTGTGGCCTTTCTGTGTGTAGAAGGGCTGTTTGGACTTTGGGGTTGTTCAGTAGTGTCTGCTGTTGCCGGAGTGTGTATCCTTGTCCGTCCCCCTTATTCAGTGCATTCACATGTAGGATGGCTAGTTCAAGACTGCACTTGTCTTTAACGCTTTTAGTATACATCATCAAATTGCCTTCTAGAAAGATCGTCCCATTTTTAGTTACATTAGTAATACTCTTCCTGCATCTTTGGTAAGAAAAAAGGTAATATGTGTATATATTTTCATCTTTACCAGATTGGTAAGTGAGAACAATATAAGGAAGATATTTTCTAGAATGTCGTTTTATGTTTGTTACAATGACTACCCAAAGGATTTCTGTGTTAATGTGTTTTTCTCGATACCAGCTTGTCTTTTATCAGCATAGGTTCTGATTATGTTCACAGACAGGGCTGGCCAAGAGGAATCAGGACTCTCCAGGATCTAGAGCCTGGCCAGTGCTGTGCGTTAGAGGCCCACGCCCGGATTGTGTGTGGGAGAAGCTGCAGGCTGACCAGGATGGACAAGGCCTGCCATCCAGGCCTGCCAGCTGGCGTTGGCATTCCTGGGTTCAGGCCCCATGGAGGACAGAGCAGAGGCTTTACAGAGGAGCGAACCTCAGGGTCCTCAAGTACTTGCTCATCATGTGACCTTGAGCCCTGAGGGAGGACCTGAACTGTGAGAGAAGTGGGAGTGGACGGAGCAGGAGGCAACCGGGGAAGGCGCTGATGTCAATAAGAGCTGATGAGCCTTAGTAAGAGGGAGAAAGGGTTAGAGAAGAAACTGCCCAGCACCATTCAGAAAGCAGCTGACTACACACAGTGGTGAGGGGAGAGAGGGCCCACACATGAGGAACAAATGAGTCCTGCTTGACCTCAAGAAACCCACAGTTTGTGCACAGAGCCAGCTGTGTGAGTGGGCTGTCAGAGCCCAGAGCTGCTGGACCATCAGAGCAGGCTGTTCCAGGGTGGGGTGGGCGGGTGGGTGTGGAATGGAGGAGAGAAGGGCAGCTTGGGTGGGCGCATGGACACTGCCTGACGTGTCTGGGGGTGGGGGTCAAGAGGTGGTCTTGTGTGAGCTGGGTTTTAAAGTTTCATTCATTCAGCAGTGACTCGTTGAGCACCTGTTTTGTGCTAGCCAAGCACTCACTCTAGGAGCTGGGTTTTTAGCAGCGAGCATGACAGACTAGCATCACCCCTCCTCACCCCGTGAGCTGAGTCTGGACCCACCAGGTGGACATGGCCTGAGTGGCGGGCAGAGTGAGTTCCAGGCAGAGAACTCACTGTTGAGAAGGAACTCTCGAGGAGCTTAGTCTTGGTAGAACTTAGGGCTGAGGCAAGACATGGAGGTGAGGCTCCAGAGGTCTTGGAAGCCAGGTTTGAAAGCATACATCACCTTGAGAGTTGGCTTTTATTCTACAACTAGAGGGGAGCCACCCTTGGGTTGAAAGCTGGGGTGCTGTGGGAGGTAAGGGCAGAGAGAGGCTCCCAGTTAGGAGGAGATGCGGAGAAGAGTTGGAGACTCGGGAGAAACGTGAGACAGAGCAAAGGCACTGGGGTAGACTTTGAATAAATGGAGTATAAATGGATTCAATGAATAAATGGGTCTGAGTCAACTGAATCTCCTACCACCCACAAATAATTATTATTTTATGAAAGATAAAGCAAGGCTTCTGAAAGATAATGTGGGAAAGTATCTTTATGACCTTGAGATTAGCAAATGTTGCTTAAGTAGGACAAAAAGGCTTTGGCCAGGAGGGAAGAATGTGGAAAATGGGCAGCCTGGAAATCAGAGCCTCTCATCACCAATCAGCACCACAGAGGGGGTTGACAGGGTGGCCAGGAGGGGACAAAGGTCCATAGGCTGTATAGTTAAGAAGGACTCTTACCCAGAGTATGGGAAGTTAAGAAGGATTCTTACCCAGAGTATGGGAAGAACCCCTACAAATCAGTTTAAAAGACTGAAAAATCAATAGAAAGTAGGCGAATGAAGATATCCAGTTGGCTAGTAAGCAGATGAAAAGGTGCTCAGTCTCATTCATTATAGAGAAATGCAAACTAAAATAACAGTGAAATCTACCACCCCCCCCCCCCTTAAGTGGCTAAAGTGGAAGGGCTTGATCAGTGTTGGTGAGAGCAGGGAGCACCTGGAGTTCTTTCCTTGACAAGAAAAGTAGGAGTGGGCACCCATCTTAGGAAGCTGTTTGGCAGCATCTGCTGGAGCCAAACCTGTGCTGCCCATGAGCCGATGATTTGTTCCCGCTCTGTCCAGGAGGCAGCGCAGGGACGCTCGTGGTGGCCTTACCGTAACTGCCGGACCCTGGAAATAACCCAAATGTCCATCCTGTATGAGGGAAGCAGTCACTGCCGTCTGCGTGGACAGCAGACAGGCGTGGCGGCAGAAATCAATGAACTTAGAGTGGCCGAGGCTGTGGATGCAGAGTCGAGCTGGAGGAGTCAGACCCAAGACGTGCCTGCGTGTTGATCTCATGTGTACGAGTTCACGAGGAGGCACCGGTGGCGTGTTGGGAGGTGTGTGGTGGGCATGGCCCCATTGTGGTCCATATAGGACCCTGGGGTTTTCAGCATTTGCATTATGTTTTAAAACCTAGGTTTAGAAAAGACAAAAGGATGTCTTTAATGTTATGCTTGGAAAATGGTCAGACAGTTCTTGCCATGACCAATAATACTGGTATCAGAAAAGGAGAGAAGTTTGAAGAAAGGTAAAGAATGTTTATGAAGAAATTAGTTTTCAAAAATCTGTTGTTCACAAAGGAGTTTATCCAGAGGGCCCCGAAGTCTATGGGAAGGCACTCAGTGTCTTTCTCGTTAGGTGCATGAAGTGTCCAGATGCCGAGAATGCAGCTGGGCTCCAGGTGGACCGGTGGAGCCCTGAGCTTGCTTAGGGCTTGTCCCTTGTGGGAGGCAGGGCTTGCTCTTTGTCAGGCGTGGGGCACTGGGTGGGTGGCCGTCAGAGGAACTCAGGCTGCCACCGTCTAAAGGTATGTGGCTTTTGGGTGAGACCCCTCTGGGCCATTGGTACTCCTCAGCCTCGCCCCCTGTGGAGCACCGCAGTTCAACTTGGGGTTTGGGGGGGTGTGTGCTTTGGACAGGGTCCCTGAGCTGCATCCCTTTGAGCTGGTCCCTTGTCTGGACAAGAGAGTCATACCACTTTATCACCTTACGAAAGTTGCTTCTGATCATGTCGTTATTCTCCATACTGATGTTTCATTTAAAGGATCTAAGTAGTTTGTCTCATTTTTCAAAGACTGGGCCATCGAGCATGTGTGGGAGCGTTTAATGGCGTTCTCTGGGTCTTTCCAGCTGGTGCCGGGTCCTTCCGTGTATGCTCAGGGAGTGCTGAAGAAGTCCTTCCACAGAACTTGGTTTCGTCAGCTCGTGCAGCTCCTCCGCTGCCAGCTGATGTGGTGTCACTTCTTAGTCCCCGTTGTGACTAGGACCAACCGGTGGGTCTCACCAGAGCTGGGGCCCCAGCTGTGAGACACCTCATGACGTCAGTGCCCCTGAAAAGGCAGTCTGCACTGCCAGGTGTGGGCGTGGAGGTGCTGTCAATTGTGAGACACTCCTGTTTCACAGACCCTGAAGTGTAGGGGAAAGCCCACCTTAGAACCAATCACATACAGTAGATACTTCTGAATATCTGACAGTATAGTGTTTATTATGTCCCCAAGCAACAGGTGTCCATTTTTACAAACATAATTACACCTAAAAAGTTAATAGCAGTTCTCAAATGCCATCAAATATCTCCTTAATACTCAGATTTCTATGTTGATACGTGATCTGAAATGTTTTCCAGTGGTCATCTGAGGTCTTAGCTTCCCACCTTCACAATGTGTGCTCTTTAAACTGAGAAGTGACCAGTTTCCAAACCTAGAGTACGTGCTGACAGTCGGCCTTCTTGCAGGCATCTTTAATAAGCTTTTGAGTACATTGCTGAGATCAAACCCCTGCTGAGGCCATCCATATCATCGGGAGTGTGAGCCACTGAGTGCTTTTGGGCACAGACGGCTCTTCCTCTTGTAGCTGAGCCACTGCCCTTATCGTTATGCCCCTTTCTCTTCCCTGTGGTTGTGCAAACTCTTGGTGGCTGGCGGGAGGGGCTTCCCCGAGTGCCCTCCTCACCGCCCACACCTGTGCCCCCAGGTCTCTGTGCCGCCCGGTGCCCTGGACTGCTGGGTGTTCCTGAGCTGCCTGGAGGTGCTGCAGAGGATAGAAGGGTGCTGTGACCGGGCGCAGATAGACTCGAATATTGCCCACACAGTGGGCTTGTGGAGCTACGCCACGGAGAAGGTAGCTGCAGGGTGCAAAGGGAACCTGTCTGGGCTGTGCCCCCAGAGTGGGGATGGAGTTCGCTGTTGGGGAAGGGCTGCACACTTGGTCCCTCGTTGTGGCTCTGGCTGCTTCAGGTGCATCCATAGCAGCATGGACGCGGTGGGTCCCTGCCAGTGTCTGACTCCAGTAGACGTCAGACACTTGCTGTGCTCGTGCTAAAGGTGGATTTCTGCTCCAGGAATGAGGGTGGTGGAGACAAAGAGGGTGAGCGNCCTCGTTGTGGCTCTGGCTGCTTCAGGTGCATCCATAGCAGCATGGACGCGGTGGGTCCCTGCCAGTGTCTGACTCCAGTAGACGTCAGACACTTGCTGTGCTCGTGCTAAAGGTGGATTTCTGCTCCAGGAATGAGGGTGGTGGAGACAAAGAGGGTGAGCGTGAAACCCGTGCAGAAATCAGATGAGCACAGTGGTCCCGTGTGGCAGCAGGAAAGCTTGGTGGCAGTGCAGAGTGGGGGCCTTGCAGCTTGGGAACGACCAGAGTCAGAGGCACTCCCGGGATGATCGTGTAGAAAGTTTCAGTTTGAAAGGGTCATAGCAAGATGTGTTTTTATATCCAGATAAGAATCTTTGGGGTTGGAATGCTAAATTTCTTGCATTTAGATGGATGTTAACTTTAAATTTGTAGATTCTCTACTGGTTCTTATAGCAGATTAATTGATATTTGGGGTCTGTCTCAACAGCTGAAGTCCCTGGGCTATCTGTGTGGACTTGTGTCAGAAAAGGGACCTAACTCAGAGGACCTCAATAGGACCGTGGATCTTTTGGCGGGTTTGGGAGCCGAGCGGCCTGAGACAGGTACTTTTTGAAGTGTACCCCAAAGCACGGAGAACGTGAGCTGTGCTTGGCACATATAACTCAGATTCTGGCAATAGAACTACTCACCATTTGGGACATTACACTCATTATTAGCCGACCAGATTAAGACACGGGATATTTTACCCTTTAATCAGATACGGCTTCCCTGGTGGCTCAGAGGTTAAAGCGTCTGCCTCCAATGCGGGAGACCCAGGTTCGATCCCTGGGTCGGGAAGATGCCCTGGAGAAGGAAATGGCAATCCACTCCAGTATTCTTGCCTGGAGAATCCCATGGACGGAGAAGCCTAGTAGGTTACAGTCCACGGGGTTGCGAAGAGTCGGACACAACTGAGCGACTTCACCTTCAGCTTAATCAGTTAAAGAGATGTCAGAAATAGTTTCAGAAAGTATAAGGGTTCTTAAACTTGTGTCTGAGTTTCTGGTTGGCTTATATTGAGCTGGTCAGGACTTTGTACAGCCCTCATGAAGTTTAAATGCATCAATCTCCCCCCAATTACAAGAGATTTATTTTTCCGATAATATGGCCAGACAAGTCCTTTTATTGAGTCAGTCGCTCCTAGGTGATAGAGCACTTTGAAAGGAGCGTTGGTGATCCCTTTAGCGTAATGGTGAGTTTGAGTTAGCAGGGCTGGTGCTGACTGAAGCACCAGTGACCTGAGGGGACCCTGCTGACTCGGATCAGTTCCTCAGGGAGAGCGCGTGATGTTTATGTTGCTCTGTTTCAACCTGAGACCACTTCACAGCACTCAGAAAGTAATTCAGTTCATCATAGGATTTGTAATACTTGCTTAACGACTTCTAGCCTCAGTTAAAGATNACCTGAGGGGACCCTGCTGACTCGGATCAGTTCCTCAGGGAGAGCGCGTGATGTTTATGTTGCTCTGTTTCAACCTGAGACCACTTCACAGCACTCAGAAAGTAATTCAGTTCATCATAGGATTTGTAATACTTGCTTAACGACTTCTAGCCTCAGTTAAAGATAAAAGCCTTGCACGAAGTGTTTAGAGTATTTCATGAGTATATTAACCGGACAAGAACGCGAATAGTAGTCTGGTTTCAGCTCACATGGGTGTGTTGGTAGTTTCCGCAAGCGTTGGACAAAGTCCTGTACCTGTGACATTTGAGGCTGAACATAAAGTCATGACTGGATGTAATGAAGACGAATAAAGATTCTTATTTCTTTCTGTTTAAGCCAACACAGCTCAGAGTCCTTATAAGAAACTCAAAGAAGCGTTATCATCAGTAGAAGCTTTTGAAAAGCACTACTTGGTAAGTATTTCAAGTGTTCCCTGTCCCCTGGCAGCAGAGGGCCTGTCTCTGAGACTTTGCTACATTTGTAGCATTTCGGATTGGGAGTGAGCTGGTGTCCGACCTCCTCCTTGCTGGCCTGTTAAGTTTCCTGTTTCCTAGGGAGCTTTGAATGCACCTGGAGTGGCTGGTGGGTCAGCAGCCACAGTGCGTAATTAGGCATAGAGGCATCCTCAGATATTTATTGTTCTGTTCCCCGTGGGATTGCTCATTCCATAGAGCAAAACTTGTAAGAAAGGCTGCTGCGGCTGCTGCTGCTAAGCCACTTCAGTCGTTTCTGACTCTGTGTGACCCCATAGACGGCAGCCCACCAGGCTCCCCCGTCCCTGGGATTCTCCAGGCAAGAACACTGGAGTGGGTTGCCATTTCCTTCTCCAATGCATGAAAGTGAACAGTCAAAGTGAAGGCACGCAGTCGTGTCCGACCTTCAGCGACCAGATGGACTGCAGCCTTCCAGGCTCCTCCATCCATGGGATTTTCCAAGCAAGAGTAGTGGGGTGCCATAAGGCTGGTGATTGATTTTCTGTATACAGAGGGACAGTTTGAACCTGAACAGGGCTTATTGTACTTGATTGTAAAGGACTTAAATTTGGGCAGTCTTAGAAAGCAGTGCAGTAGAAATTCAGTGGACCACCTGCGTTCCAAGTCACAGTTAATTGAAGAGCATCTGACAGTTGCCTCTGTTACTCAAAGAGAGAAAAAAATGCTAAAAATGTTACCTGCATGTGGAAAATACACTGAAAAAAATTATTCTATGCCTGCTGAGTTTATGTTTCTTTCCTTATTATGCTTCATAGTTTATATACAAGTTGATGACTTTACATAAATCACTGTTTTGTAAAAATGCAAATAACAGAAAAAGATCCAGAGTAAAAAATTGTTATATTAATAAGGAAGTCTTTTGCTTCAGCTTTGAGTAAATGAATGTCAGGTCTGTATAGCATTATATTTGAAGTACAGAGTTACTCGGTCTTTGCTTTTCCTCAGGACTTGTCCCACGCCACCATCGAAATGTTCACGAGTATCGGGAGGATTCGATCTGCTAAGCTTGTTGGAAAGGATCTGGCAGAGTTTTACATGTAATTGATTTTGAACTTTTCTCTGAATTTCAGACATCTCCCATGTGTAGTAAGAGGTTTGTTATGTAGGAGTTAATATGAAGTGTACCTAACTTTGTAGAGTGAAAATGTAAACTGTTAACCAAACATCATCATTTTTTCAGATGATTCCTTCTGAATGCCAGAGTTTAATTTATTAACCATAGTAATTGTTACTGATCTTTGTGTTTCTTTAAGTAATTTGGTGAGCTGTTACATGTTACATGTATGTAGATGTGTGCCCTGTTGTATGCAGTATATGGTATGTGTGCTACATCATTTTCCCTGCTTGCTCGGGAGTGTCCCCTGAGGTCAGTGACATGGGGTATATGCATATGTCACCTCCACGAGAGAGGGCTGAGCTGTGAGTGTCCGGGATCCGGAGTGCACAGAGACGGTGAACATGTCTCATCTGGCTCCAGCTTCCGAGTTGGATTCCAGAGAAAAGACTCAAAACCTGGTATATTTCATATGTATTTGGTAAATAGCCTATCAAAGAGAAGAACCCTGGCTGGCAATGCAACTGCCCTAATTCAAAGCACTGGGAAAGATACAAGTTATGAGGGAAAAGATGGTTGTTTTTTCAAAAGAAATATGTGTTTGAAGTGGTATCTGGGTATATACAGTTTGTCATTTTATTTGATGAAACAGGAAAGAATAGTTTATTGGAACTGGTTGAGTAGTCAGGAAAGGGGTTAGTAGATCATCTAAGGGAACGTCCTGATGTTTTAGATGTGGTTGGAGCAGCCAGCAGTCACAGAGCTGAGGTGGGGTCTCTTGAGTCTCCATCTGGTGTCCTGAGGAATAAGTTATTATTGGTTAGTGGAACAGAGAAGCCATGTCCTCAGATGCTATGAGCTCAGCCCCCTGAGGTTGGCATTGCAGTGGGGTGACGCTGGCCTACTAGTGGGAGACTTGGGTCCTGATTCTGATGTCACCGTGGACTAGCCAGCTGGGTGACCCTCGGCCTGCGTCTCTGGGGGCTGGGTGGCAGTGGTCTCCCATCCTGCACTACAGTGTACAAATCATTGGCTGGAGATACCAACTAAAGAAGTATGGAAGGTTCTGGACCCTTTAAATGACAGGATGAGAGAGGACCAGAAAAGTCTAGAAAAACTGGCATATGTAATTTGATAGGCTTGAAATTTGAGAATTTGGGAACTCTTACTGTTTCAGAGTAAGGTCCTGAGGACTAAGATGTTTTCCCAAGATGCCAGGAGAGCAGATGCTTGTTCATTGTTGGCCTTTATCCTGCAAGATCAGCAGTCCCAAGCCCTCTGGGAAAGGCCAGGACATCTGTGTTGTCACTGAAGCTCGGGCAAGCTTCACTAGTCGTATTGTAAACTTTGGTTTGTTCTGAATATCTTGAGGTTTAAATTGGGCCTGGGAAGATGTTCTTTTGTGTGATATGTGTTGCTATTTAAATCCTTCATAGTTCTCTGTAGATGTTTGAAACCTGCTCAGAGCATTGGCCTGCGTTTTGGAGTTGGCCCAAGCTACCATTGGTTGGTTCATGGAAACAATTCTGCTTTGATCTGTCTTCAGGAGCTAGGATGGCTCCAAGCCCAGGTTTCTAGCTTCCTCCATACCTGCTTCTGTGCCGGTGGGCAGATCCTTCCCCTTCCTTCATGCTTGGTGGCCTCACAGCAGCTTGAAGTCATAAGGGATGCCCTCACACTCTTATCCAGAGACTGAACTCTGAAGGCCCTTCAGCTAGTGTAGGATGCTAGACAGATAACTTGTGTGGGGTTACCAGCCTGGCACGTTTCTTGGGTCTGGTTATGTATTCCTGATTTTGTGTTCTTTCTCACCTCGGAGACTGGGTGGGGGGCAGTGGTCAGAAGAGGACTCTGGATGGCACCAATGTTGTGGTGTTGCTGAGATCACCAAGGGTAGGGAGCAAGCCATGAAAGGTCTGAGTTTGTTGATTATCGTGACCCATTATGAAAGCTTCTGTTTGTTGATTTGCAAGGAGGAAGAAGTCTCCTCAGAAGGCAGAGATGTACCTTCAAGGAGCCTTGAAAAATTACCTGGCTGAGGGCTGGGCGCTGCCAATCACACACACAAGGAAGCAGCTCGCCGAATGTCAGAAACGCCTTGGACAGATTGAGAAGTATCCTTTAAGCTGAGTACATTCACGGAATAGGAGCATTGCTGTCTGTCTGTACAGCAGCAGTGCCCACAGTTGCAAGTCATAGGTGCCTGGTAATTAGGAGAGGGAAGCCTGCCTTGCCGTGTGCCCCTGTTGGGTAGAGGCTGGTCAGGTGTCTGCCCGCCTGACTTCTGTGCCAGTCCCGAGGGCCCTGGAGGAAGGGGCGCACCTGCTGGCTGCACCCCCGGCACTGGGGGCTGTGTGTGCAGCGCCCCACCTCGCAGCCCTCTCCAGCCCCTTGACTCTGCACCCAGCTACCTTCAGACCAGCAGCCTCCTGGCAAGCGACCAGCACCTGACCATGGACGAGCGGGAGTACTTCTGCAGAGAGATCCTCAGCTTCGCCAGCCAGCAGCCGAACAGCCCAGGTGAGACTCATTTTTGAAACTTTGTTACAGGAATGTCCCTGGTGGTCCAGTGGTTAAGACTTCACCTTCCAGTGCAGGGGCTTTGGGTTCAGTCTTGATAAGGGAAGTAAGATCTCACATGGCACTTGGCCAGAAAACCCAAACCTTAAAACAGAAGCAATGTTGTAACAAATTCAGTAAAGGCTTAAAAAAACTTTATTGTGAAAAACATCAAATACCCTAGAAAAGCAGAGAGAATAACACTGTATACAGTAGGTGATGTATACTGATGCCTAGGTCCGCAGTTGCTGACATTTGGCTGTGTAGCTCCCATGTGTCTCTGTCTTCCTACTTTTTTCTTTTTGCTGAACTTCAGAGCCCCTCCAGACCATAAGGGCCACTCCACCTTGGGACAGTGTCGTGTCTTCTGAAAACAAGAGTGGTCCCCTAAACTCCCTGCCCACAGAAGGACAGTGTTCTGGCCCGGGCTTCCACTTAGACCTCTTTAGGTCTCCCTCGTTGTCTCAGACAGTGTTTTTAGATTATTTTATGTTAAAAGTCACTGACCTGTACTAGTCCAATCAGGGATCACATACTGCATTTGATTGTTACATTTCAGTTCTCCTTTACCATCTTCCCATCTTTTTTTTCCAGACCCTGACCTTTTAAAATACACGTTTTACTGAGATAGAATTCACATATGATGCCATGCCCCGTTTGCAGTGTGTAGCCTGGTGGTTTCTAGTCGAGTCACAGGTGTGTGCAGCTGTCACCACTGTGAAGTTAGAGCACTTTTCCCTCAAAAGCAGCCCGCCCCGTACTCACTTCCTCCCAGCCTTCTCCCACCCCACCTTCTCTCACACCCCCCACCCTGCCAAGTTCCTGGGAGTCATTAGCCTGCCTTCCGTCTCTGAGGATACGTGTTACGGGTATTTCACGTAAATGGAACCACACAGTGTGTGGGTTTTTGTGACCAGCTTATTTCACACAGTACACTTTCAGGATTCGCCTGTGTTGCCACGCGTGTCAGCGTTTCACTCCCTTTCCTGGCTGAATAGTATTCCATCGGGTGGATGGACCACACTCATCCCCTCAGCAGTTGTGGGCTGCGACACTGACTTTTGAAAGTTGAGCTAGGTGTCTCATAGACCATCTCACCTTCTGAAGTTTGCTTCCTTGTGGGCGTGTCCAGCAGGACAGAAGATCTGAAAGACTTTGCTTCCGAGTGTTTTAGCAAATATACTTTATACACATCGCTATGTGGTAAGATTAGGCTTATGGTAATATTTAGCTTCTCACATTCAGTTCATCATGATGAGGGTTTATGTTAAACAGTCACTGTCTCCGTCAGTGTGTCTCGGCTGTGGCAGAATGCCACAGACTGAGTGAGTGGCTTCTGGAGGCTGACCACCGAGGGCCACACGCCCTCTTGGCTGGGTCCTGATGAGGCCTCCTCTCTTCCTGACTTGCCCTTTCATGACCAGGGGTGCAGGAGGAGGGACGAGACAGGAGAGAGACGGATAGATTCAGAGACAGACGGGGCTCTCTGGTGCATCCTTCTGTAAGGGCATGACCATCCCTAACCTCACCCAACCCTAATTAACTTCCCCTGGGGAGCCACTTCCAGTCACCATCACCCTGCGGGGATCACATGCTGTCCACAGCCGTTGCTGACTGCTGGGAAGTCAGTGTGTCCAGAGGGTTTGGCCTCCTTGACTGCTGGGTGCACGCCCCTCACACCCAGCCATCTGGAGGGGTCCTCAGGGCCAGCGTGGCACTGGTCTGTGTGTTAGTTTCTTCAGGGTGCCCATATTGGCATCACAGGGCTGTGTGCCACGTCTCCAATGTGTGGGACCGTGGGCTTCCCACTTTTCCACTGTTTCGTGGCCTCTCCGTGAAGAAACTCTGCTGTGCCTGTCCCTGTTTTCTTGGGGTTTTATATCATCAATCTCAGCACAGCCTTCAGTTACTGGGTGTTTATAAATACCTCCTGGTCAGTCCAGTGGCCTGGTGGGTTCTCGCAACGCACAGTGCTGGTGGAGGGTGCAGTGGATTTGCCCCTTTGATGCCCGAGGGCTGGGACTTGCTGCCCTCTTGACTCCCCGCATCCTTGGCTGAGCTCCCAGGGTGGCACATACCTGGGCTTATTTATTTCCAGATGTAGGGGGAAACTCAGGCGTCTTCACTAGAGAACTTCTTGTGTGGGTGGGAGGGTGGTGGACTTCCTGAAACAGCTCTAGGACTTGGACTAACAAATCTCATTTTGAAATTGAGGAGTTAGTTGACCTGTATTACCTTAGGTTTGCCAAAACAGGAGTTAGAAACCTTAAGTTTCTCAGGTTTTATGATTTCCAGGAGGTATCTGGGCATGTGCTCCTGTTCTGCTTTTTACAAAGTAACTACTTTTGACAGAGTAACTCCTTTTGGTGTGTGAAGGTGGTGTGGGGTCGGGAGGTTCCACACGGTCTCTTTCCCCTGTCACTGCTTCCCGCTGGTGCGACTCTGAGCCTCGGAAGGTGTGACTGGGGAGTGAAATGTGTACTGTGCGTCCACAGGTCACAGGGTCGTCCTCCCCATGCACTCCTTCGCACAGCTGCGCGATCTCCGCTTCACCCCTGCCAACGCCGTGGTCCACGTGGGTGGCATCCTGTCTATGGAGATAACTGTGTGCAGTCAGATGCCCGTGCCCATCCACGTGGAGCAGATCGCCATCCACGTCCACTTCAGCATCGAGAAGAACAATTACCGGAAGACTGCTGAGTGGCTCACCAAGCACAAGACAGCCAACGGGGTTATTAACTTCCCGGCGGAGGCCTCACCCTTTCCCACGTCCCAGAGCAGCCTCCCTGCGCTGGAGCTGTACGAGATGTTTGAGAGGAGTCCTTCCGACAACTCCTTGAACACCACAGGGATCATATGCAAGAATGTCCACATGCTCCTGCGGAGGCAGGAGAGCGGCACATCTCTGGAGGCGTCCTCGGGCCTGGCTCTGGAGGACGGGGCCCATGTGCTGAGGTGTGCCGGCGTGACCCTGCAGCCAGGGCCCAACACCATCGTGTTCAGGACGCAGGTATGTGCCGAGCAGGAGCTGGCTTTGGGGCGGTCAGAACAGTGGCGCTTGGAAGCACCATCTGGAGAAGCTGAGAGTCCAGTGGTGGCCTTTGCTCCATTAGCCTGGCTCTGGTTTATCCTTACAGAATAATAGATTGGTGTTTTAAAAAAAATCTTCTATACTTGCATAGTTGTAAGGTAGTCGATGAGTTGTGCATAAACTTCTTAACGTAGATAATAATCTGTGTTCTCACTGGATTTAGACTTTTTCCCTTTGTATTAAAATGCATCCTCATTTGTTAAAATGAGGATGCTTCAAAGAGGCAGCACTTTCACGTGAAACTTTCTTTTCCTTTTGTGGCCGCTCAGATGGATGTCAGAACAGTCTCTTGTGTCCACTCAATAGGAATCTCCCCAACCCCCCGCAACCAGTGCAGCACGTTCTGT
This sequence comes from Neotragus moschatus, assembly GCA_006410615.1. Classification (NCBI taxonomy): domain Eukaryota; kingdom Metazoa; phylum Chordata; class Mammalia; order Artiodactyla; family Bovidae; genus Neotragus; species Neotragus moschatus. The sequence continues at coordinate 42,184 of SJYA01003575.1, read as the reverse complement.
TAGTTCCTCTGAGTCTGCACAGAGGCTAGGTTGGTAGAAGGTACTGCTGTTGGCCACGTGTGTTTTCAGTCTAGTCCTGGAGCAAGTCTTAAATTTCATGCCCCGTTTCTTCATTGACTACCTTTTCCAGAAGAGAATGCCACAGATAAAGCTTGTTAAATTGAGAAAGCACTGTTAGAAGCGTCAAGTCAAACTTAACCATCAGTTACTCACCCAGACCTCAACTAGGAGATTCTGAGGGATCTTTTGAAGAGCCTGAATGTAGACGTGTTAGCACAGAGCGGCAGGATGAAGAGGGTGAGAATAGCGGTCCCTTCGGAGGCTATGGCTCAGCCTGTCCGTGAGAAGCTCGTCATCACAAGTGGGGACGACTGTGCCAACGCTTGTCTTACCCGTAGGCCAGGGAGCCGGGAACGTACACGCTGCGGCAGTTGTGCGCCTCGCTGGGCCCAGTGTGGTTTGTGCTTCCTCACATCTACCCGCTGGTACAGTACGACGTGTACTCACAGGAGCCTCAGCTGCTTGTGGAACCACTGGCCGGTGAGGGGGCCTGGGGTGGGCAGGGTGCCGTGCAGATGTCTGAGTGCTCGGGGTGGGCAGGGCCCGCGGCGGGCAAGGCGCTGTGCAGGTGTCTGGGCTGTGCTTTGCTCCTTTACTGGAGGGAGGCACACAGGAGGAGGCTTTCTCCTACATCACATTCCAGTCCTCTGCGACCGTGTCCTCTCTAGGTGACACTGTTGGGAGTATCGTGGAGCTTTTGCCTGGGAACTGTGGCTCCTTTGTTCATCTGAATATTTGCTTCTCTGTAATTGCCACTTTCATGTTTACTAAACATTCTGTATCTGAAAATACGAAAAATAAGAAAAGTTGGCTAAATCAGCTGATGTCTGCTGCAGAGAATTTAATCAGTAAATATTACAGTTTCCTGCTTAGAATTCCAAAGGCTAAATGCTAGATTTAGTTATGATCTATACTGTGATCAAAAGTCTTTTCCACTGAAAGTGTTGATTAACCTTGACCCCTGGCATGGCATTTGAGAATTCAGTGCTGCTGTCCTTTTTGTTAAGTTCTCTAATTAGGAGGACTTGGTATAAACGAATTATTGAAGATGACGTGGCACTTTAGTAAAACACTAACGATTAAGTGTCTCAGTTAATGACTGGGAGCAGTGTATTTATTTGCTCATTTCTTCCATTTGTGGAAAAAAATCAAGGAAAGCTTTTTTGCTGTTTAATCTCTCCAAACTCCCCATTGACTTCCTGGAAAGGCCCTCAGGTGTGGAGCACAGAGTCTCACAAATGATTCTTCGTCAGGGAACCCTTTGTGAGAAAGGCTGGGCCATGTGGCTGGAAGGTGCTGGCTTGCGCCTCCGCCCTCCTCCAGGCCCTGACTCCCTCACCGCCTCTCTCCACCCCCATGCCAACCCCCCCAACCCCCGGGTCTTGTCAGCTGTTCCTCCTGCTCGTATCTCTTGCTTCTTCCTTCCTCCTTCCCTGGAGCTGATTCTCAGAAACCTCAGCCCATTCCCTCCCCTCCATTTCCATGCAGGAGAAAATGTAGCTGTGTCTTCTGCCCAGCTGCTTCTGAACCAAAGATCTGGAAGAGGCCTGACCGAAAAAGTCAGAGGAAAATCTGAATAGCAGCAGCACATGCGATTTCATTAGTTTTTTTCTTTAGTGTCGTTATTATCTGATTCTCTCTTAGTAACTGACAAGCAGGTACATTTTGAGACCCTCATAGACATGGTTGCCACCATGACCCCTAGCTTTCTGAACCGAGGTGGTAATGAGGTTCCCCAGGCTCACAGATTCTCTTATTTCAGGCAAGGGTCCCTTAGCTCTGCAGTCTGTGTAATTGAGATGAGAAGTGAGGGTGGACGGGTGGACACTGAGTGAATGGATGGAGTATTTAGAGTGAACAGATCTTGTCTAGAAGAGAAAACACACTCTTCTAACTTACAGTAGGCCTTCCATTGGTCCTCTTGGTTGATAGCAATGCTAATTACCGTCTTTTTCCCTTTAGATAGCCTTTTGGCTGGTATTCCTCAGAAGGTCAAGTTCACTGTCACTACTGGCCATTATACAGTAAAAAATGGGGACAGCCTCCAGCTCAGCAACATAGACGCAATGCTTATCCTGTGTCCTGAGGAGAACAGAGCCGCGATCTACTCTAACGCAAGAGGTAAGGGGCACTCACGGGCGAAGGTGGGCCTTTGGCCTTGGTACGCACCATCAGGCTCTAAGGCTCTGCCATCCGCGCATCCTCGGGTGGCATCCAGATCTGTCTCCTGGCAGCGTTCTGCCTGTGGGTGGACAGTAACCCTGCCCCTAGACGTGGCGTGACGTTTGAGGGGATAGACAGACCTGTGCCGTGCCCTGCAGCCAGGCAGTGTGGGCCTTGCCACAAGTCTGTGATGCAGCGCTACTGCCTGGCTCGTGCTCCCTGGCGATGCCTTGGTGGCCTCCGGCCTCCTCCCACCCCCTCAATTTCCCTCTGCAAAAGCAAAAGCAAATCAACCTTTGAAGGCACTGGTTGGAAGCCCTAAAAAAATCCCATCTCCCGCAGTCCTCAGCCTTGAGGTTGGAGCTGGAAGGATTTAGCGCTCTTCCTGAGTCGGGGCTGGTCTGGTGGTGGGATGGGGTGGGCCACATCATGCCGGGACCCAGGCCCTCTCAGGTGGGCTGTGAGGGAGTGTCTCTCTTCTGTCTTCAGACTGAGCACAGTGACCGTTCTCTGAGCCCAGCTCTACCAGACAGCTTTCATGCAGTGCTGCTTTGTCTCAGGGGATTCTGTTCCTGATTTTCCTGTCTTTCTTCCTCTGTAATCCGTCCTGGTTACACCCTTGCATGTGTGTACGCGCAGCAGGAACTGGGCTGGAACTTCACTATGGGACTGTCATCTGCGAGAGGAGAAAGGAGCACGGAAACGGAGGCACTGTGTTAAAGGTGACTTTTTCTCTTTCCTAGAAAAGGTTTCTGACGCGCTGCTCCGGGTTCAGTCGTCCGACAAAGTCACGAGCATCAGTCTGCCGGCTGCACCCACATACCACCTGATCGAATTTGAACTGGAAGTTCTCTCTTTACCTTCGGCTCCAGCAGCAGGAGGGGAGAGCACCCTGCTGGGCGTGACAGAGCCCCACGGGAAGCATAAGGACACGCAGAAGACTGGTCGCTGCATGGCTACCACGGACCACAAAGTAAGGAGGGACTGGAGCTGTGCAGCCTGTGGGGACAGCTTCTGCCTGTCCTTGATTGAAGACAGCACATTCAGAATGACTTCTGTTGAGGGGGCAGATTTCCCAGCTCCTAACACCACAGGTTCTGGTTGGGTTTAGCATTTATATCTGTGACTCAGCCTTCCTTAGATAGGGGGTACATCTTTCAAAGACAGACAAACAGGCTGTTAACTTTTCTGTCCCACCTTGAGGAAGGACAGTTGACTGTAAGAGATACAGGTTTTGTTTAGAGGGCAGTGGTTTTGCCTCTGTGGTCCGTTTGTCCTGGTGATTAGGCTAGATGGAGTTCTGTGTCTTGATGTGCTTCCTTTTTTGTTCCCTGAAGCATCACATCGTACTTAGCAAGGAAGACGTGCTGTCATTTGATCCTTTGAGATGGGTATTTATTGATTGTTATTTGAGATTCATAACTTTAGTCCTAAGTCCACAGTCCATCAGCTCACAGAACCTTCACTAGCATCATGCTTGGTCTGATTTTGTCCGTTTCTCGTAACACAGATATCTGTTCTGAGGGCTTTTGAACAACCCAAGGGTTGAAGTGTGTGCTTGTGTTCCCACGGGACCGTCTCTCTGGCATATTTTTAAAAGCTGCTGTCTGAGGGTCTAGCTTCCAAACAGCCTGAATGTAGTCGCTGAGACCCTCCCTTTTAGGACAGTGCCAGGTCTTGGCGTGTCCTCAGCTTCTGGAGCCATTGAAAATGTAGTAGGCAGCTGGGGCAAGCACAGAGACAACCAGGAGCTGGGGCGAAGCAGGTCGTTTACCTCCTGCATGAGGCCTCTGTCAGGACTGGGAGAGGTGGTCACTTCATCCACCGTGTAGACACTGACACAAAGCCAGGCAAAACAAAGGAGCGGAGGAGCGTGTTCCAAAATGACAGAGCAAGGGACCGCCTCAGCAGAAACCTTAATGAAACAGAGGTCAGTAATTTATCTGACAAACAATTCAAAGTGATGGTCAGAAAGATGCTCATTGAACTGGGAGAAAAATGGATGAAAACAGCAAGAATTTTAATAAAGAGAGAGAAGACATAAGAAAGTACCAAATAAAAGTCTCAGAGCTGAAGGGTACAATAGATGAACTGAAAAATACACTAGAGGGTTCAGCAGCACACTAGATGCCAGAAGGGAGTGGCACAATATATTAAAATGCTGGGGGCAGGGGGACTTCCAACCAAGAATATGTGGCAAAGTTGTTATTCAGAACTGAAGGAAAGATGGAGTTTTCCAGACAAGTAAAAATTAAAGGAGTTTATCACCACTAAACTGGCCATCTAAGAAATGTTAAAGAGATTTCTTTAAGATGAAAAGATACTGCTAATTATAGTAACAGAAACACAATGGAAAGGTAATGGATTTGATAAAGGTAACGGATTAGTCACTTATAAAGCTAGTGTGAAGGGTTTTTTAAAAAGTGCAAATAGCTGTGATTACAATTATTAGTTAAGAGGGATGGATACACAAGATAAAAAGTTGTAAAATATGATTATCTCAAAAGCAGACATTGGAGGAGGGAGTTAAAATGTTGAGTTTTAGAATGAGATCAAACTTAACTTGTTAATCAACTTAAAATAGACTATTATAAATATAATTTGTTATATATAAGCATCATGATAATTACAAAGCAAAAACCTATAGTAAGTGTACAAGAGATAAAGGAATGTAGACATACCACTAAAGAAAGGCATCAGACCACAAAGGAAGCCAGCAAGAGAAGGAAATGGGAACAAAGACGAACTTTAAAAACAGCCAGAAGAGAATTAAGAAAATGACAGTAAGAGTAGTCTGTCAATAATTACTTTAAACATAAATGGACTGAGTTCTCCACTTAGAAGACAAAGCAGCTGTATGAATTAAAAAGCCAAGATCTGGGACTTCCCTGGTGGTTCAGTGGCTAGGACTCTGCGCTCCAAATGCTAATTATGCTAATGGCCCGGGTTTGATCCCTGGTCAGGGAACTGGATCCCACGCGCCACAACTAAGAGTTCCTGCGCTGCAAATAAAAATGCCACGTAACCGCAACGAAGACCCCACACAGGCAAATGAACAGTACATAAATAAAAAATAAATATTAAAAGAAAAAATGACACATCTTTAAGTTGCCTGCAAGAGACTCACTTTAGATGTAAGGATACACAAACTGAGAGTAAAGGGATAGAAAAAGCTATTTCATGCAGATGAAAAGGAGTAGCTACACTTATATCAGACAAAGTAGACTTTATTAATAAAAGACAGAGCAGGGTGTTAGGTAATGATAAAGGGGTCAGTCCATTAAGGTAAGTATGTACCGAACATAAGAGCACCTAAAATATAAAGCAAATATTAACATATTTAAACACAGAAATAGCAGTATAGTAATAGTAGGGGGCTTTAATTGGAGAAGGCAATGGCACCCCACTCCAGTACTCTTGCCTGGAAAATCCCATGGATGGAGGAGCCTGGTGGACTACAGTCCATGGGGTTGCTAAGAGTCGGAGACGACTGAGCAACTTCACTTTGACTTTTCACTTTCATGCATTGGAGAAGGAAATGGCAACCCACTCCAGTATTCTTACCTGGAGAATCCCAGGGACGGTGGAGCCTGGTGGGCTGCCATCTATGGGGTCACACAGAGTTGGACATGACTGAAGTGACTTAGTAGTAGTAGTAGGGGGCTTTAATACTCCACTTACATAAATGGACAGATCCCTCAGACAGAAAATGAATAAGGACACATTGGCTTTAAGCATGTTAGACTAGATGGATTTAACAGACATTTACAGAATATACCATCAAGAAACCACAAAATACACATTCTTCTGAATTACACATGAAATATTTTCCAAGATAGAGTATATCGGGCCGCAACACAAGTCTTAGTAAACTTAATTGGATGGAAATCATATCAAGCATCCTTTCTAGCCACAGTGGTATAAAACTGGAAATTAATCACATGAAGACAACTGCAAAATGCACACATATCTAGAGATTAAACAGCGTGCTGTTGAACAGCCAGTGGGTCAAAGAAACCAAAAGAGAAATACAAACTTACTTTGAGACAGATGCACGTGGAAATGTAACATATCAGAATTTCTGGGATGCATTGTAAGCAGTTCAGAGAGGGAAAGTCATAGCAATACCTGCTTTTCTCAAGAAATAAAATCTCAAACAACTTCAGACCTCAGGAAACTAGAAGAAGAGGAGCAAAGCCCAGATTTAATAGAAGGAAGGAAATTATAGATGGTCATAGGAGAAACAAATGAAATAGAAACTGAAAAGACAGTAGAAAAGATCAGTGAAACTAAGAGCTGGTTCTTTGACAAGATAAAATTGACCAACCTTTAGCCAGACTCACCAAGAACAAAAGAGAGAACTCAAGATCAGAAAGGAAAGAGGTGTTACAGCTGACCTCACAGGAATACAGTCTTAAGAGACTACTATGAATGCAGAGTTCCAAAGAATAGCAAGGAGAGATAAGAAAGCCGCCTTCATGATCAGTGCAAAGAAATAGAGGAAGACAGTATAATGGGAAAGACTAGAGGGATATCTTCAAGAAAGTTAGAGATACTAAGGGAACATTTCATGCCAAGATGGGCACAATAAAGGACAGAAATGGTATGGATCTAACAGAAGCATAAGATACTAAGAGGTGGCAAGAATACACAGAAGGACTGTACAAAAAAGGTCTTCATGACCCAGATAACCACTCAGATGGTGTGATCACTCACCTAGAGCCAGACGTCCTAGAACACAAAGTCAGGTGGATCTTAGGAAGCATCACTGTGAACAAAGCTAGTGGAGGTGATAGAATTCCAGTTGATCCCTTTCAAATCCTAAAAGATGATGCTGTGAATGTGCTGCACTTAGTATGCTCGCAAATTTGGAAAACTCAGCAGCGGCCACAGGACTGGAAAAGGTCAGTTTTCTTTCCAGTTCCAAAGAGAGTGCCAAATAATGTTCAAACTGCTGCAGAGTTGCACTCATCTCACACACTAGCAAAGTAATGCTCAAAATTCTCCAAGCCAGGCTTCAATAGTATGTGAACTGTGAACTTCTAGATGTTCAAACTGCATTTAGAAAAGGCATAGGAACCAGAGATAAAATTGCCAACATCTGTTGGATCATACAACCTACCAAGACTGAATCATGGTGAAATAGAAAATCTGAATGGACTGATTACTAATAAGGAAATTGAATCAGAAATCAGAAAAACCCCAACAAAAGTCCAAGACCAGATGGCGTCACTGGTGGTTCTACTAAACATTCAAGTACTGGTCCTCTCAACCTCTTCCGAGAAATAGAAGAGGAGGGAACTCTTCCAAACTCATTTTCTGAGGCCAACATTACCCAGATACCAAAACCAGATAAGGACACCACAAGAAAAGAAAATTACAGACCAATATCTCTGATGAACATAGGTACAAAAATCCTGCACCAAATACTAGCAAACCAAATTCAACATGTATTATGCATCATGATCAAATGGGATCATATGATCTTGTTGATAGATACAGAAAAGGCGTATCAAAATTCAACATGCATTTATGATAAAATTATCAACCAAGTCAGAATAGAGGGAATGTACCTCAACATAATAAAGGCCATATATGATGGGCCCACAGCCAATATCATACTCAATGGTGAAAAGCTGAAAGCTTTTCTTCTGAGATCAGGAAAAATCTTAGAACAACTAGGCAAGAAAAATAAAAGTCATCCCTGTTGGAAAGGAAGAAATAAGATAACATGATATTATATATATTGAAAGATCTAAAGATTCCAACAAAAAACTATTGTTTGCTTAGTCTCAGTCATGTCCAACTCTTTGTGACCCCATAGACTGTAGCCCACCAGGCTTCTCTGTCCATGGGGATTCTCCAAGCAAGAATACTGAAGTGAGTTGCCATGCCCTCCTCCAGAGGATCTGTCCAACCCAGGGATCAAACCCAGGTCTCCTGCATTGTGGGTGGATTCTTTACCAGCTGAGCTACCAGGAAGCGCCTTTTTATATATAGAAAAATCTAAAGATTCCAACAAAAAACTATTTGAACTAGTAAACAAATTTCATGAAGCTGCAGGGTACAAAATCAATATGCAGAAATCTGTTGCATTTCTTTACACTAATAATGAGCTGTCAGAGACATTAAGAAAATCCTGTTTTCAATTGCATCAAAAATAAAACACCTAGGAATAAATTTAACGAAGAAGGTAAGAGACTTGTATGTTGAAACTGAAAAGACATTAATGAAAGAAATGGAAGAAGACACAGATAAATGGAAAGATATTGCATGCTTATGTGGTGGAAAAATTACTACGGTTCAAGTGTCCATACTCCCCAAGGCAATGTACAGATTCAGTGCAGCCTTTTTCAAAATTCCAATGGTATTTTTCACAGAAATAGAAGAAATAATCGTAAAGTTTGTGCAGAACCACAAAAGTCCCCAAGTAGCAAAAGCAGTCTTGAGAAAGAGGTACAAAGCTGGGAATAACATGCTCTCTGATTTCAGATTACGTTACCGAGCTATAGTAATTCAAACAGCGTTTATGATACTGGCATGAAAATAGACACACAGAGCAGTGGAGCAGAATAGAGAGCCTTTGAATAAGTCTTTGCATATGTGGTCAATTAGTTTATAAGAAAGGGTACAAGCATATATACTGGAGAAAGGACATTCAGTAAAAGATGTTGGTAAAACTGGAGAGCCACATGCAAAGGAATGAAACTGGAGTTTACACTGTACACAAAAATGAGCTCAAAATGAATTAAAGACTTGAAAGTAAGGCCTGAAACAGTAAAACTCCTGGAAGAAAGCACAGGTAGTCAGTTCTTGACATAGGCCTTGATGATACTTTTTTCAACCTGACACCAAAAACAGTAAAAACAAAACTAAACAAATGGGGATCCATCAAACTAAGACGCCTCTACCCCGCAAAGAAACTGTCAACGAGCTGAAAAGGCAGCCTGCTGAGTGGCGGACAGTATTCCCAGGTCATATGCGTGATAAGTGTCTGTATATAAGGAACTCATACAGTCCAGTTTGAAAATGGGCAGAAGATCTGAACAGACATTTTTCCAAAGAAGACATACAGAAGCCAACATATTCATGAAAGAAATGCTCAACATCACTGATCATCAGGGAAGTTTAATCAAAGCCACAGTAAGATCACGTCTTACACCTGTCAGAATGGCTGTTCTCAGAAAGACAACAGATAGCAAGTACGGAAAGGTACTCTCCGTATTATTGGTGGGGGATATAAAGCGGTGCAGCCACTGTAGAAAATATATGGAATTTCCTCAAAAAATTAAAAATCGATCTGCCATGCAGTGTCACAATTCTACTCCTTGGTATTTTTCTGAAGACAACAGAAACACTAACTCAAAGAGATATCTGCACCCCATGCTCATTGCAGCATTGCTAATAGTAGCCAAGATATGGAAGCAGACTAAAGCGCCCACCAGTGAATGAATTAAAGATGAACACAGCACACAGGAATATTATTCAGCCATAAAGGAGAAGGAAATCTTACCATTTGTGACAGCGTGGGTGGAGGATGGATCTAGGGCATTATGCTGAGTGAAATAAGTCAGAGAAAGACATATACCACGTGATCTAACTTATATGTGGAATCTGGAAAATAAAAATAAAGACAAGCTCATTCGGAGAATAGGTTGGTGGCTGCATGAGGTATGGAGAAGGGATTGAGAAAAAGGGGTGAGCTTTTTTTGTTACTTGTGCAAAAAGAAGTATATGCACAAAAGCAGTAAGATAAAAGGCTAATAAATGCAGTCATTTCAAAAGGACTGTGGCATCAGATGTCAGACAGGGCAGCACCTGGAGGACAATGTTCCAATTTTCAGTCCTTGGAATTTCTTCCGTCCTTACCTGATACAGGGCTCAGGAAGCAGAGACGAGACATATCAATATGTGCACACTCTTTACTCAGTATATGCATTTGTTCTGTGAGGGAAATAAATAGAAGTTTGAGACCTGGTTTTTGCCCTTAAGGGAGTTAGTAGCTTGGTCTCCACGAAGCCCTCAGATTGGTTGGTTTATGTGGTCAGTGTCATGTGGATTAAGATTTCGACAGTTCATTTAATTTTATAGCAATTAATGATTGATTAGCGTCATCTGCACATATGTGACTAAAAGCACTTTGTCATAGCCTCATGCATGTTAATGCATTTAGTGTTGTGGCCACGTGTATGTGAGAATAGTGTGTGTGTGTATGTTTGGGGGGGTAGTGTCTGCACTTTTAGCTGCAGTGTCTGCTTGGGAGCCATTGAAACTGTGCTGGTGACTCACTTTTCTCCCCTTCCTTTGTGGTATGTTCAGGGGGAGGTTTTCTTTCTGAATAAGGAATGGTAAACATTAACTGTCTAGGAAGTTGGCAGCCACCACAGATCTGGCTGGCCAGGGTTGGCAGTGGCTGTCCCTGTGGCGAGTGGTCTGAAGACCTGTTCCCTGTTTCTCCCCAGGTGTCCATCGATTGCCCGTGGTCCATCTACTCCACTGTCATTGCGCTCACATTCAGCGTGCCCTTCAGGACCACGCACTCCCTGCTGTCGTCCGGGACACGGTAAAGGACCGCAGGCCCTGCTTCTTTCCCACTCTCCCCCACACGCAGGCCCTATTGCTCAGAGCTTGACTTTGGTGACACTGAGCATGTTTTATCACAGCCATAATGCTGTGGTCCACCTGTCAAATTCAGTCATTCTCTGGATCCTTAGTGCACAGGCTCTACTCACATTTCCCCAGCTCTATCAGGACTGAGTTTGCTGCACAGCTGGTTTGTAGGATGTGGGATTCAGACAAAGTCTCCTCTGTTTCTGAGATCCCTTTTTATCCCTCCTTGCCTATTTTCAAGCCACTGGCCCATTGACAGACCTGGGTCAGCTGCCATCCTGGATTCCACTGATCACATCATCATGGGTTTGTGTAACTAGTTCCCTGTCAGCTGCCGTCTCTTACCTCAAAGGTGGGGTTTTCAACTTCAGCTCTTCTGACACTCCCTTAGGTAACCCCACGTGGTGGGTGATTGGCAGCACCCCTAGTTCCCCACTTTTTGCCAGGGGCACTCCTCAACCTCCCTACCCCCAGTGTGAGAACCACAGATGTCTCTAGACATTGCCTCCAGTTGAGAGCCGCTGCTTTGGAGGCTTGACCGAGTTCAGGTTCAGTATCTGAACAAGGAAGTCTGCGGGTGTCGTCCCACATTTCATCTGTCTGGGCATTGGGAGACGCATTGTCTGGTGCTTGAAAACACCAGCAGTGGACTCCCCAGGTGGTGCCAGTGTAGGGGACACAGGTTTCATCGCTGGTCTGGGAAGATCCCACGTGCCCTCGAAGCAACTAAGCCTGTGTGCCACCACCGCTGAGCCCATGCTCTGCAACAAGAGAAGCTGCCGCAATGAGAAGCCCACGCATCACAGCTAGAGAGAGTAGCCCCTGCTCTCCACAACTCGAGAAAGCCTGAACAAAGCCCTGAAGACCCAGTGCGGCCAAAAATTAATTAGAAAAAAACAAACAAAACACCAGCGGTTCTGCAGATGTTAATGATTCAGCAGTTCTGTAGATGTTAATGGTTAAAAACAGCAGTGACTCTACAGAGAATCTTTAGATTTTGAAAAACCTTTGATTTTTCAAAATTTATCTGATGTATAACAGAAATTCAAGTTAATTCTACTCACCTAGTTGAGTTTGTTGCAGTTTTGCTTCTGTTTTATGTTTTGGTTTTTTGGCGTAAGACAAAGCGTCTGCCTGCAACGCGGGAGGCCTAGGTTTGATCCCTGGGTTGGGAAGATCCCCTGGAGAAGGAAATGGCAACCCACTCCAGTATTCTTGCCTGGAGAATCCCGTGGACGGAGGAGCTTGGTGAGCTACAGTTCACGGGTCGCAGAGTCGGACACGACTGAGCAACTTCACTTTCACTTCCTTTCATGTGGGATCGTAGCCACCCCCCTACCCCACCCCCGCATTAGAAGGTGGAGTCTTAACCACTGGACCACGACGAAAGTGCCCCAGTATCTTCTTAGCACNAGGAGCTTGGTGAGCTACAGTTCACGGGTCGCAGAGTCGGACACGACTGAGCAACTTCACTTTCACTTCCTTTCATGTGGGATCGTAGCCACCCCCCTACCCCACCCCCGCATTAGAAGGTGGAGTCTTAACCACTGGACCACGACGAAAGTGCCCCAGTATCTTCTTAGCACAGCTAAAGTGCATTTAATAAAGTTCTCAAACATCAGGATCTTTTTTTCTCCTTTAGGAAATATGTTCAAGTGTGTGTCCAGAATTTGTCAGAACTTGACTTTGAACTATCAGATAGTCATCTTGTAGACACCCATGATAGTACCGACCTGCGACTAATACCGCTGAACACGGAATCCGATCAGGTAACCTCTCGGCAGAATGCAAAGTGAAGGAGTGTGCTGGCGTAATGGAGCTGACCGTGTACAGGGAGCAGCCACGCAGGCAGTAGTGGGGCGCACATGCCCAGGGAGGAGCACCCTGACATGCCCGCTCAGGGCTCTCGGTGGGCCAAGGGGCACAGCGCACAAAGTAGGAAACAGATTGTGTTTTTAGAAAAATTAAATCTTCCGTTTGTCAGACTCCACGCACAGATTTACTCTAAGCTCTTCCTCGAGTCTCATGGTGCTGCGTAGACGCCGTCACACCAGCGGCAGTGGCTGCTGCGTCCTGCCCACAGTCACACGATGCCTTGCCCAGTGGCGGGCTCTTGGTTGTCAGGGTAGCTTCGTAAAGGAATCATGTCCGTGTTCGTGTTGCCTGGCTGAATCCTGGCCCTGCCTTTCTGTTTATTTGTTGCGTATGTTTTTAGACAGTCAGTGCTGAGTGTTTAGAAGATCAAAGGTTTTCTTAAGGGTATCTGATGTCTAGCATTTTCAAAGGACTTTCCCCCACATTTGGCAAACTTCAGTGCTTCTTGAGTCTGTCCACACTTGCAGATGCGGACTTGATGCCTGAGGTGGCAGCAGTTCTTTTCCCTACTTCACTTAGTGGTAGGTCATAGTGATTGTCATGGTGTAAAGGTGTCCCTGTAATTGTTTGATGACATTTCCCACTTTGGAAACGTATGAGATACTGTGTACTAAGAAATATTCTTTACCCCTGTGCTGTCGAGCTTATGGAATCATGAGAAATCAAGCCCTTTGACCAGTTCCAGTCTTTGTGGGCAGGGCCTCGGGAGGTGCTGGGAGGCAGGGCTGCGGCAGCACACGCAGGTGTGTCAGGATGTGGGCCTGGGGACAGCCTCCCAGCTCCCTCCCGCTCGCCTGGTGGGGGCACACACCCCTTACCCTGAGCGTCTGGTGTGTGTGTGTACCTGCGTGTGCATGCACAGTGACAGCCAACTCTCTTGCAGTGCGTCCACAGCAGGCAGGCCGTGTTCTTTGTCTGGGAGCTGAAGTGGACACAGGAGCCTCCCCCTTCTCTGCACTGCCGCTTCTCCATCGGATTCTCCCCAGCTTCCGAAGAACGGCTGTCTATCTCCTTAAAGCCCTACACCTATGAATTTCAAGTGGAAAATTTTTTTGTATGTATCGCCTTATTTTTTTGGTGGGGTTCTGGGGTGGAAGCATGGAAGGTGATGTCATATTCTTTACCTTCTAAAAATCAGACAGACAAAATCTTTCAATATAATGAAGCAGCCTGTCGTGGAAAAGAGCCAGCGCTAGGGGCATGGTGGCAGCGACCAGCTGTGGTTAGAGCCCTGGTCCTGTCAGGGGCATGTCTGCCCCTTGGGCCCTCCTGCGTGACCCCCGCTGAGCATGACCATCTCCAGGGAAAGGACTCCAGCCTCTCCTCCCTGTCGTCTTCCTTACACTGGCTCAGTCATGTCCTGCACCTGTTCCTTTCATCTTGAGCGTCAGCTGCTACATCTCCAGTTTTTTAAAAGGAAGCAGATTTTCAGCGTGCATGTTAGGTGTGGAGCTAACAGCAGCCCGGAGCTGGGTGAGTCAGGGCTGCTGTGTGCTGTTTGTCTAGCGTGATGCTTGGGTTTGGCGTTAGGCAAACCAGAACGTGGACACACAGCTTTGTGGTGTTTTCTCTTGACAACACAGACTGTCAAACAACACTTTATTTGAGAAGGTCTTTGTGTGCATAGCTCTTGACGTTAGCAGTTTTTTTAATACCTCCTCCTGACTGAAAGACTCTTTAAACCCGCCTGTTTTCTTGAGCGTTCCATATCGGCCTTAGAGTTACACATAGCCACTAGCGTAGTTCATCATTTTGTTGGACAAGCAGGTGCCCCTTTGATGTGGTGATAGCTGTGGAACATGAGAGGATTCACATGGTGGACAGTCTGCAGAAGCTTAGCGTGGTTTGCTTACTGCCAGTGACAGTGAACTCATTAGCAGACCCCACTGGCACTTTTGTGTCTTTCTTGCTTCCTTTTCAAATTGAGCATAGGGAAAATTTTCCTTTAGACCTGTACAAGCCTAGCAAAAAAGCCAGAGAAAAATACCTGGTGAGTTGCTCTCTTCAAAACTGGTATTCTGAGGACCAGAAATACAGAATTTTTTTTTTTACGTTTCATTTCTGTACCATGAAGTTCCCTGGTGGTGCAGATGGTAAACAGTCTGCCTGCAGTGTGGGAGACGTGGGTTTGATCCCTGGGTCGGGAAGATCCCCATGAGAAGGAAATGGCAACCCACTCTAGAGTTCTTGCCTGGGCCATACCGTGGATGGATCACAAAGAGTCAGACACGGCTGAGCGACTAGCACTTTCACTTTCACCATGAAGTTCGCCGTTTGGGGCGTTCGCTTCATTGAAGTTAGTATATTGAAGGAGCTGGGCCACCAGCACCACGATTGTATTCATTCTTCCAGGAAGAAAGCCTGTGCCTGTTCACACTCCCCACTCCTGTTCTCAGCCCTGAGCTACCCCGCTCTAGAGCAGGGTGCCTGAGCCTTGCCTGTGCAAGGACAGTCGCATTTCAGTGTGATTGTCTCGAGACTGATGGCTTTGACGTGACATGATGTTTCCAGCGTTCGTTCATTTTGGAGAGTGTGTCAGGACTCTGTGCTTTGTTGCAGCTGGGCTCCAGCCATGGCCTTCCCAGGCCTGGCCTATTCACCCCGCCCCACCGGTGTGGCCTTCACCTCTCCTGTGGCAGTGGGGCTGTGCGGGTTTGGGACCTTTGTCCTGGGTGGTGGGCAAGTGTGAGCAGGTGTGACTGTCAGGTAGGGAGGTCACAGAGAAGGGAACATTGTGGAGAAGGTTCAGGATGGACTTAATATGGGGTAGTTCCAAGGAACTCTGTTCATTTTGCTGGTTGTGGTAATGGCGTTGTGTCTTTTAGTGACTTGTCTGAGGTGTCCAGGGTGCCGTGACAGGTCCAGAGCCTGCTTTACAGCAGCCCCGGCAGATAAGTCAGTGTGTGCTGGTGGGGAGAGGAGGCTCGTGAAGCGCGACACTGGCCCGGGACCTGGTGACAGGCCTGTGCGGAGCCACTGGGCCAGCCTCCCTCCTCCTGAGAGGCTTGCCCATGTTCACGTTAAGAAGAGTTTAAGGCTCTTGGGTGGAACTTCCTGAGGACAGACATGTCTCCACAGGGACTCAGTTGGTCAGAGGGCGCGAACACACAGCTGCTCCTCTGGTCCATTCTTGAAAGTTCCAGTCTGCAGGCAGCACCGCGACGGCCTCAGAGAGCCATCTGTTCAGATTCTTGACTGTCTCCTTTGCCCTCTCTCCTTTCTGGCCCAGACCTTGTACAACGTGAGAGCAGAGATATCGCCCCCTCCAGGCACAGAGCACTGTAGGACGGGCTCACTCTGCTCCCTGGACGTGACCATCACGCGGCTCTCGGACCTCCTGGAGGTGGATAAGGATGAAGCCCTGACGGAATCTGACGAGTATTTTTCCACAAAGCTGATGTATGAAGGTGGGTCCGGAGGCTTCTTGCCCCTGACTGTTGTGCTCGGCCCTGTTGTTCACAACGTGCAGTGCTCCTCATCTGAAGAGAGAACATTCTAGAATTGAAAGAGCACGTTTGAATGTCCCACTGTATGATGTGGCCCTGGGCTCACAGGGCGTTGAACCTGGTTACTGCAGAGCTGTTTCTCTGAGAGGTGTTGGAGTGGCTGTGGAGCTCGGGGCTGGGGCACAGTGGTGCCTGGAGCTGCTCTGCCCTCTGCCCGTGAGTCAGGGCCCCCCCTCGCTCAGCAGGCCAGGCGTCCTGTGCTCCCTCTCCCACCCTCTCCCTCCAGCCTCCTTTCACCCCTTTCACCCCTCTACCCAGACCCTGGCCCCTCCTCCTCCCGGCCTCCCAGACGCCCCTCGACAGCCCTCCTCCTCCGGGGCCTGGGCTGCTTCTGTCGGATTCTCAGGTTTTGGTGTCAGGCCCTTTATGCTCTAAAAATGGTTAGGGAGGCAAGTCTTCATTTACTTTCTTTAAGGTATTAGGAAAGCCATTACATGGTAGTACTCTTGAGAAAGAACTATTTTCCGAAACAGTAAACACAATGAGAAGAACGATGTTTTGCTGGCTTCACATCTCTTCAGCGTCTGCCTCCCAGAAGGTGCCTGAGTTGTTCCCATCTGCTGCGTTGAGTCTGGTGAAGGACATGGGAGCCTCCCAACCCGAGTAGATTCGTAGGTGGTAGAGGAGGACTCTTGTTACAGCCTTCAGAGGACTGGGCCACTCCTCTGACATCCCCTCACAGGCCAGCTCCGGCTGGAGTCTGAGGTCACGTGAGCAGCTCACCTGGTGCTCTCCCCCGTCCTGCATGTGGAAAGGCTCTCAGCCAGGCGCTGCTCCTCCCCTCACACTTCAGGTGTCTGTGAAACGCGGTTGCTGAGTCATGTGGATCCACTGCACGTCGGCCCTTCTTGCTGTTGACAGTTGCGCGTTCACACTGGTTCTGAGCTCATCACATCACTCTGAGTTGGGACTCTACTAAGCTCACAGTGGCAAATGCACGTTTCCCAGAATGCTGAGTTTTGGTCAGTTTTGAACTGTGCCACGGGCAGCCTCTTCCAAGCACCAGGCTTGTGCCATTGATTTTTAAGAAGGCATCTGCCGAATACCTGAGACTGAGGAGCTCGCCGCCATGGGCCGCCCGCCCAGTGCCTGGTGACCTGTGCTGGGCCTGGGCCTGTGTCCCCTGGCACAGGAGGCTGGGCGGTAGGTGCACGGACCTCTCACTACTATTTTGCAGCTTCTTGCGAGTGTGTCGTCATCTCAGAATTAAAGAAAGGACGCGTACGAAAGGGTTGAATTGATTAGATTTTGACTGGTGCGGGCGGAGCATCCGTAACTGACAGCAGCAGTTTCTCCTCTTCAGTCTGTAGCGGTGGAGAACCCAGCACCTCTGCTCGGAGCGCCAGTGGCCCGGCCGGCGCTCAGGCCTGCGGGCTTCCCATCAGAGGGTGCGCCAGCACAGTGAGGAAGGGACAGGGGCCCTCAGGGGTGCCCTGAGGACCAGCTCTGCGAACCGCCGCTCCAGTGTGTCCCTCCCCAGTGCCGCTTGGGCCTCTGCACAGCCTCAGCTGTGGGCAGCTTGCCCTCTGCTGCCCCTCCTTCCTCATCGGCCTTTGTTGAGCCGACGAGGATCCTGCCCTCCTTGCCCGTGGGTGACTACTCAGTCCAGCATTTGACTCGCACTGAGTTATATCACAGTCACGGTCTCCTGGTGTCGCCAGCAGCGCCTGCCGTGTGTGCAGCCTCCCCATGGTTCCCGAAGAGGAGCTCCGTGCCTCACGTGTACCTTTTCTTCCCAAACCACTGGGGGCTGATGTGAGCGGCAGAGGTGGGGTCAGATGCGCTGGTCAGTACCACGCATAACGGAGGAACCAGCGCCCAACCCCGTCCTCACTCCTGATGCCGCCTCCGTGGTGCTGGATGGGAGGTCACACCGCATTTTCAAGGGGCTTTCAAGGCAGCTTTGACTCTGCTCACCTACGAATGTGAGCAGGAAGAAGCCGTCTTCCCCCGTGTAGCCAGCCTGTAGCTTCCTTTCTCAGCCAGAGGGGTTCTGCTTTGAGATGCAGCTCCAGGGCCCCAGGATAGGGGACAGGCCCCCACTTCTGGACGTCACTCTGGAGCGTGGACTGGCCGCCGCCTCTTTTGTGTGAACCCTGGAGGCCCTTTCTGGGTAAACATGGCGCTTTCCCTCTTTGTTTCAGTTGTGGACAACAGCAGCAACTGGGCAGTGTGCGGGAAGAGCTCCGGAGTCATCTCCATGCCCGTGACAGCCCAGGCCACGCACCGAGTCCACATGGAGGTGATGCCGCTCTTTGCGGGCTACCTGCCGCTCCCCGACGTCAGGCTATTCAAGTACCTCCCCCACCACTCTGCACAGTCCTCACAGCTGGACGCGGGTAGGGACCCTGGTAATGGACGCAGCACGCCCTCGGTGCGGGGTGTGTGGCAGCTCCGTGCTGTTCAGCAGCCCCACACTCAGAGCCGGGGTGCTTTAATACCAAGCACGTGGTCAGGGGTCACTCGACCTGGGCCCCTGCTCCCAAGGGTGATCCACCCGGGACCTGTGTACTGGGATCTCTCCAAAGGCGTGGTGGCTGTTGACATCCTTGTGCCTTGAAGGGCGGCTTGGGAGGCAGGCAGCTCCCCGGGGTGGGGAGAGGCCACCGCAGGGCAGCCTCTGTCTCACTTCCTGTTTGTTTTGCAGATAGCTGGATAGAAAATGACAGCCTGTCAGTGGACAAGCACGTGGATGACCAGCTGGACAGCGGCAGCGTCAAGAGCAGGGGCAGTGCGCACTCAGCTGCCAGCAGTGAGCACAAAGGCCTGCCGATGCCCCGGCTCCGAGCACTGCCCCCCGGCCAGGCCTTCAACTCGAGCGCGGGCACGCAGGTCCTGGTCATCCCCAGCAAAGACGACCATGTCCTCGAAGTCAGCGTCACATGATGCACAGGGCTCACACAGTCCCCAGGCCGGGCGTGTGTGCGCCGGAAGGATCCTGACTCGCTGGTAGCCTTCTCGCTCTAACCTGCCTTGTGTGACTCTGCCTGGCCGTGGGAGCGTCAGAGAAGTCCCCATGCTCAGCTGGTTGTTCATGTCACCTGGGGTGTCAGAGGCCGTTAACTTCCTCCCCCTGCCCCGTGATGTCCTCCAGGTTTGCCCAGAGCCCCGCCACCTCCCTCCTCCTCCCTGCTCTCTGGAGAGCTTTCTGGAGCCCACTCGCCTGAGCAGCCTGTCATCTGCCAGTCTTCACCTAAAGTCCAGGTGTCTTTCGGGTGGACACACAGGCCCTGTGGGCTTGTTAGTGACGCGTATGCCTTTCTGCCACATGGCTGCTCAGTTTCTGGGCCAGGCGGGCTTGTGTGTCTCCTCAGGAGGAAAGCACAGCCCTTTACCCCAGGTCATCTAGTCGCGCTTTTCTAGAATAACTCCCTCTCTGGGCCGGGGGGTTGGGGGTGAGGAGGGAATAAAAACCCCTTCTGTGCCTTGGGACATCAGACTGGGAAGGCCTGGAGCATCCGACAGCTGGAGCCGTTTTAAAGGTACTTAAAGACTAGGCCAGGGCATGAGAAACCACTCGGCACTGAGATGATTTAGGCATAAATGTTTCTGGAGCCCTTCTTCCCCTCTCCCCCCATGTGGATTAGATATCATAGGCACTTGGAATTAAATATATATTTATTTTAATTATCATTTTATATGTGGGGGGTAATATGTTGTGTTTTTCTCTCACCTTTTGAGTCTTTACATGTAATTGTTACTGTAAAATCAGTATTTTTCTTTTGCACCTTAAGTCTCAGAAATTAAGAGGTTCCATTTAAATGACGATTAGAGGGGTCTTCTCAGCATATTTCTAGTCTGGTTGTATGAGGACAAGAGTCTTGGACTATTACTTTCCTGCCTATGACATGGCAGTCATACCATACAAATGGGTTAATTTGCTTTAGGTTGTACATTTAATTGTACATATGGTTGATTTATTATTTTTAAAAGTACATACTAACTGATGTTTATGTATAAGTTGCACCAAAAATCAAGGACAAAATAAATGTGTGTTTGTTTTTATTGGTGTGAAAGTCACAGCTTGTAAATAAGTGTTGTATGTATTAAACCTTTTCCAGCTCTCCAAAGCGATGTATTTTTGTACATATGAAATAGAGAACTCTTAATTCATTGGGAAAGTGTGCTTGGAATTGAACCTGACCAGATAAATGCAAGTGAGTGTACTCGGTCCAGCAGAAGGTGGGACCTCCTGAATAACCTCAAATGTGTGAGCCTTAGAGAAAAAGGAGGCTTCTGCAGCCACTACTGTCCCTGGCTGTCACCTCCTGGTGGCCTGGGGGCAAGAAGGCACAGGGCAAAGTGGACAGAAAGCAGAGCACCACAGTCTCTTCAGTATGTGGTCTTCCAGCTTGTTTAACAAATACAGGGGGTGATCCTCACTCCCCTGGTGTTCATTTATAGAAATTGGAGAAATGTACAAAGAAGATAAATACTGATACATTTAATTAAATTTTTCAGAAATTTACCTTCTTTATGTGCAGTTTAAAGCTAATAAACTAAGCAGATTAGAAGCTCAGAATCTAATAGTAGTTAACAGTTTCTAACATGAGTTTACTTTATTGTAAAAATTGGTGATCTGCCAAGCCCAGTGAATGAAGAGATCTTTGAGACTTGATTGTGTTGGAAAAGCCTCTCACCCATCTGCATGGTGAGCCTCAAGAGTCCAGGGCGGCACCCTCCTCCGTTTGTGACCTTCCGGAGGGGGATGTGGGTCCGTGCTTCCCAACACCCAGTTGACTTGCACTCGGTTCTGATTCCACTATGAAATTCTCTAATTACATACATATTCAGAAGGGAAAAAATCAAGTGGAAGTAGAGAATGATCGTGGTGGTTTCTTATGTCTGAAAATTGAGTGACATGAAATTTATCACAGGTTTATTTTTTTCCTTGTTGACTACCCAAGAAGATCTTTTGCAATCCAAGTTACATGNCTAATTACATACATATTCAGAAGGGAAAAAATCAAGTGGAAGTAGAGAATGATCGTGGTGGTTTCTTATGTCTGAAAATTGAGTGACATGAAATTTATCACAGGTTTATTTTTTTCCTTGTTGACTACCCAAGAAGATCTTTTGCAATCCAAGTTACATGGGTGCCTCTGTTGTTACTTTTTTTTTTAACATAAATGAAGAGTGGCACCTAAAACTTTTTTTTTTTTTTTAGTCTGAAAGGCTGTAACAATTTTTGTTGTATTTAAAATAAGGCTCATGTGTTTGAGACCAGCTGGTTTTGTAGGTAAAAATGTAGCAGCTGTTAATCAATTGTAAAGCCAGGGATCGATGTGCAGCCTGAGAAACAGTATGCAGCCACTTTACAGATAGCTGTGGAAGATGTAAACACTAGCAAATGGAAAAGGAAGGAAGTTATAATTTTGGTGAATTTCATAGGGTCTCCTATGACTGGAAAAATTATAACTCTTCTTGTTTTAATGTGGAAATTCTTATTAGTCTGAAAATGACTTCTACCTGCAACTCCATCACCAGCTCAGCTTCTCGTGGGCCAGGTTCCCATACTGGTCTTAGGTGATGGGGCTGGGTATCCCAGAGTTGGTGGAGAAAAGACACACAGGCTTCTAGTCAATTCTAGTAGTGTTTAAAATAAAACTGAGTTACAAAATGAAGTTAAACACTCCAGGTGTGTATATGAAATGAAAACTTGTACTACTTTTTATAAAACAACAAACTAACCTGATCTAAACGTTTTATTGTCAACTATAATCTTTAAAAGAAATCCTATGTGGTTTTAAAATTTGACTTTTCATGAAAATGCCCCTTTCTCTAAATGTATTCACCCTGTGCACCAGGCTGTAAGACCTGAGAGTGTGGTCAAGATGGTTTGCTGGCGTTCTGCGGCTGGAAAAGGTGACAAGTTGGTGACTTTGATACTGCAGGTATTAACTCCATTTTCATAGTTTACTATGAAAGTCATTTTTCACATTCTGTAATATATTGTTAGACTAAAGCCATTGTATTAAGACTTTAAAATGTAAGCATTATAATTCTGAAAATACACATTTTAAGAAGAAACCTGCTGTTTTGGACTTCATTCTTATCCTGTGGCATGGGAAAATTGAGTGTGTAAAAAAAGAATATTCTTGTTTTCTTTCCCTAATCCTTGTTCCTGACTACTAAACGTTAATTCCTTTGGGGGTAGCATTCGGGATTGTTTTTCACAACTTACTGCCCATTTGTTATTTAGCTGCTAGGTCGTTCCTGACCCTTGCGACGCCGTGGACTGTATAACCTGATGGGCCCCTCTGTCCATGGGATTTTTCAGGGAGGAGTTCTAGGGTGGGTTGCCATTTCTTCCTCTAGGAGGTCTTCCCGACTCAGGGATGGAGCCTGTGTCTCCTGAAGTGGCGGGTAGATTCTTGACTGCTGAGCCACCGGGGAAGCCCCTTACTGCCCAATAGCACACTAAAAGTAAGACATCTGAGCCTAGAGGGCTTTTGAGGTTTTTTGAAGACATATTTGCCATCCTAGTTTGACATCTTAGACTGCAAGGAGATCAATGCCGTCAATCCTAAAGGAAATCAACCCTGAATATTCATTGGAAGGACTGACACTGAAGCTGAAGCTCCAGTGTTTTGGCCTCCTTTTGTGAAGAGCTGACTCATGGAAAAGACCCTGATGCTCGGAAAGGTTGAGGGCAGGAGAAGAGGTGGCGGAGGAAGAGACCATTAGATAGCATCACCGACTCAATGGACATGAATTTGGGCAATTTCTGGGAGATAGTGGAGGACAGAGCCTAGCAGGCCACAGTCCAGTGGGTTGCAGACAGTTGGGACACCACTTAGCCCCTGAACAACAGTCTGACAAGGTAGCTGCCTCAGTCACATTTGGTATCTTCACTAATACAATTTCTTTTCTTCGGAAAATGTTTTCCATTTACTTAGTCTTCTGTTTTGCCCTACACTTAACCTAGAGCTTTTAAACAAGTAAGCGTGGGATCGACGATCTGATTGGATCTCGCCCTCCATGGTGGTGGAATGGTTTGTTAAAGCAGCCGGCAAGCCACCCCAAGCCCAGAGGACCTAAGCCTGACCTGCGGGGTGCGGAGCAGGGGGCTGGGGCTGCGTCTTGGGACCGTGCTGGCTGCAAAGAACCCGCGCCTGGGGGAGGGGCCGCTGGGTGGGGCTTCGCCTCCGGGGCTGGACCGGCAGCCAGGAAGCCACCCTTGGGGCGGGGCCGGCCGGCTGGGACCCCCACCTCGGGCCGCGCCGCCCCTCCAGGCCTCTAGGGGGCGCTGTGCCGCGTGGCCGCCCTCCCACCCCGGAAGTGCTTGCTGCGGGCCGAGGGGCGGGGCGCAGAGACTGCAAGCAACACACGTGTGGCTGCCGGGATGAAGTTCGCATACAGGGTCAGTGCGGGCCAGGGGTGGTGAGGGGTTCTTAACTCGGGGTCTGGATCGAGTCTCTCCTCTAGACTGCTCCCTCGGGGTCAGGGAGCCAAGCCTGGGTTGACTGGGTCAGGCACCACCGACCGGCTCCTCACCCGGAAGCCTGAGACAGGCCCGGCCCGGGGCGCAGAGCCCCGGACTGGGACGGAGCGGCGCGCGCGGACGAAAAGAGCAGGAGCACTAAGGGAGGGTCCACGCCGAGATCCGAGCGGGGCAGCGGAGGCCAGCCCGGACGGAAGTCCTGGTTCCCAGGCTCCGCAGCTCGCGACGTGGGGAGGACGCGGGGTCAGAGGGCGGGAGCTGGGTGCCGAGCTCACTGGACGCGCTTTTGCGTCTTCCCCGCGTCTCGGTCCCTTTGGCACAGCGGGCCACCTGTGTGTCTGGAGCCCTGAGCTTTTGCGCGGCCCTGCCTCCTGCTGCCACTGCCCTGAAGGCTGTTCCTCCGCAGGTTCGTCGTTTCCAGCCTTTATCTCTGTCAGGTCCCAGCTCCTCACGTCCCAGGCTTGGCCTGGCCCTAGCCTCAGCGGGAGCTTCCTCAGGTCCACCCCACACTCAGGCCTCCCCTACCCAATCTGGTCTCCCAGCTCAGAATGCTCCCCACTGTGACCCCAACCTACCCCATCCAGCTTCTCTCGGTGTGCCCTCCAGCCCCGGCTCTCCAGTCCCCCGTAGCTTCCTGGGGTTCCCAGGGCCCTGCCCGCCTGCAGCTCCAGATGCTCCTTGGCGATCCTTCCTGTCTCAGTGGCCCACACGCAGGTCGTGGGACCTGCAGGTGGTTAATGGTTGAATGAATGATTGAAGGGATGGGCTGCCGGCAGGTTACCCTGTTCAGGAAGCCTTGAACCCCACATGCAGTCAAAAGACTGTTCCGTCAGCACTTCTCTTCCTGCAGCACGGGTCCTGTTCTCCCCTCCCTCCAGCAGACGCCTCCTGTCTGGAGGCTTCCCTGCGCAGACCTTGCTCTTTGTCTACCTCAGCGGAAGCTCAGAGCCCCTGGGGACTGGGCTTATATATTCTGTGTTGCTCAGGGCCGGACTGAGAGGTGACCAGAAACTGTCCTGGGAGGAGGGGGGTGGCTCGAGGGACCCTGGGAATAATCAGGGAGCCTGCGAGAGTCTGCACCATCACCTTGACCAGAAGCCTCGCTTCGTCGTTTCCAAGAGTTGTATTTTCTTTATATTGTAGAGACAGTTTTGTTTTCTTTTCAGTTTTCAAATTTGCTGGGGACAGTCTATCGGTGTGGAAACTTAAATTTTACCTGCGATGGGAATTCAGTTATCAGCCCTGTGGGAAACAGAGTTACTGTGTTCGACTTGAAAAAGTAAGTATGCTAAAATGATCTTAGCAATAGTTATCCTTGTAAAAACAGCTTTTTCCTCACCTGTCTAAAGCACAACTTTTACTTAAGACAGCCCAAGAGGGGCCTGCAGATTCACGTAGTGCCTATGGGTCAGCAGCGGGACTGGGTGTAGGGGTCCTGGTTTCTCCCTTCTAAACTCTCCACTGGACCCTATGTCTTGAGGTTGTATCACTTGGCTGAAATATCTGGTAGAGGATGCCTGGGCATGGGACCAGCCCTGGACTGCTGCCTGGCCAGCATGCTCAGGTTCACTCTGTCCACTGAGCACACACATGGCTCTGTTCCTGTCTTCTCAGACATGTGTGACCTGGGTGAGACCCTCGTGTTGCAGAGGCTGCTTGGATCTCTGCAGGCCTCAGTTTTTTCATCTATAAGATAGGGCCGTAGTACCTGCCTTGCTTGTGAATTGTTTCCTGAAGTGCAGGGTGCACCCAGGGCCAGTTCCTGGCAAGTCATTGCTGGTGTCAACTGTTTAAGTGATGTGTGGCAGGGGCACTCCAAGTTCGAGGCCCCGTGGCTGCTGAAGAAGCAATGGAAAGTGATATGATAAAGGACAGAATTAGAGTGTGACCCAATGGTTACTTATCTTTACTTAGTTTTCCACGACTCCACATTTTTTTCATTCCTGCAGAAGGCCTTACTGGGCGTGCTGTCCCTGGGCTTACTCTCTTATTGGGCAGCTCGGTCATTTCCGGTTTCCTGACTGTATATTTGCAGGTCCTCTTGGTATGAGGCCCTAGAAGCAGAACTGACATGTTCAAAACCCATTTGTAAGGTTTTTATGTGTTTTGTGCAGGGGTGAGGGTTGCTGGTGCAGGCTGGCCTGCCCCCGCCCCCCCACCCGGTGACGCAAGTGTAGTGGCTCAGCTCTGGTTTCTGTCTCCCAGCAACAAGTCCAACACCCTGCCCCTGGCCACTCGCTACAACATCAAGTGTGTGGGGCTGTCCCCGGACGGCCGCCTGGCCATCATTGTTGACGAAGGTAACCGCCTTGACTGGGGGGCAGGTGTGGTGGTGTCCAGATGACTAGAGGCCAACGCTGAGACCCTTGGGGGTCGAGGCCCACACAGTCCCTCCACTGCCTCCACTGCTTCTATGTCTGGACCTGGGTGGGCCTTGGGTGGGCATGTGAGGCATCCTCCCTGGCAGTGTGTTGCCCATACCGCAGGGCCCAGGGCCCGCCTTCAAGGCCTGGTGCGTGCATGCCATGTGAGGGGCCTCAGTCTGTTTCCCCTTCCAATGGGGGCTAGTGCGCTGCTGGCCAGCCTGGCCCTCAGTCTGCCCCCACTTCCCACGGGGGCCGGTGCGCTGCTGGTCAGCCTGGCCCTCAGTCTGCTCCCCCTTCTCATGGGGGCTGGTGTGCTGCTGGCCAGCCTGGCCCTCAGTCTGCCCCCACTTCCCACGGGGGCCGGTGCGCTGCTGGTCAGCCTGGCCCTCAGTCTGCTCCCCCTTCTCATGGGGGCTGGTGTGCTGCTGGCCAGCCTGGCCCTCAGTCTGCCCCCACTTCCCACGGGGGCCGGTGCGCTGCTGGTCAGCCTGGCCCTCAGTCTGCTCCCCCTTCTCATGGGGGCTGGTGTGCTGCTGGCCAGCCTGGCCCTCAGTCTGCCCCCACTTCCCACGGGGGCCGGTGCGCTGCTGGTCAGCCTGGCCCTCAGTCTGCTCCCCCTTCTCATGGGGGCTGGTGTGCTGCTGGCCAGCCTGGCCCTCAGTCTGCCCCCACTTCCCACGGGGGCCGGTGCGCTGCTGGCCAGCCTGGCCCTCAGTCTGCTCCCCCTTCTCATGGGGGCTGGTGTGCTGCTGGCCAGCCTGGCCCTCAGTCTGCCCCCACTTCCCACGGGGGCCAGTGCGCTGCTGGCCAGCCTGGCCCTCAGTCTGCTCTCTCTCCACACAGGGGGCGATGCGCTGCTGGTCAGCCTGGTCTGCAGGTCTGTGCTGCATCACTTCCACTTCAAGGGTGCTGTGCACAGTGTCTCCTTCTCCCCCGATGGCAGGTACGCATCTGCGGATGGGGTGGGAGCCGTGGAGCTGCATTACTCATGTGGTGGGCTCGGATGGCGCAAAGTTCGAGCCACAGACGGCCCCTGAGCCATGAAGAAGCCATGGTGTTGGGTGGCACGGGCCCCTGGCCCCGACGTCCACCATGAGGACGATGGGGCCAGACCTGGCCTGTTCTTGGATTGCAGGAAAGGGGGCTCAATCTCGGGTTGCTCACACCTGGGCCAGCCTGGCCGTGTTGGGGAGGAGGCGCTCCAGTGGTCACCTGTGAGCCCCAGCTCCGTGTCCACACTCTGAAACACAGTAGAGGGTGTCCTGGGCCGGGGCTGTCTGAGTTTGCCCTGACCTTGCTGACCACCTCCCAGGCCAGTGGGAGGGCCTGAAGGGGCGTCTGCTCCGGGGCAGAAGTGTGGCATGACCTAGAGTCTGTCCACTTCTTTCCCAACTGTCCACCCAGAGGAGAGGGGACTTGGGGCCCGTGAGAGGCAGGGTGAGGCTTAGGGCCCCACCCAGGTTTGCTTAGTGTGGAAAGCTGGCCTCGGGCTCAGGACCTGCCCTGGTGTTGGATGTTGATGACATCGTTTCTACGGCAGGAAATTCGTCGTGACCAAAGGCAACATTGCTCAGATGTACCATGCCCCTGGGAGGAAGCGGGAATTCAACGCATTCGTCCTGGACAAAACCTATTTTGGGCCATATGACGAGACCACATGCATTGACTGGACGGACGACTCCCGGTGAGGCAGGGGTGCTGGACACAGGAGGGGCCTGCGGGGCACCTGTGAAGTGTCTGATCATGTGGGGTGACTTGTCACGTCCCTAGCTCTTTTTCAAATGGCCTCTCACAAACCTCTCGTGGGCTGGACGCAGGCCTTGCTCTTGAGTCTGAGTCAGGTCTGCTGACCCTGGTCACCAGAGAGCAGAGCGAAGCATGGCCCAGAGTGAGGGCAGCCCGAGCCAGCACTCGGCAGCCCAGCTTCCAGAGCAGCTGTGAGCAGTGGGAACGCTGGCAGCGCCTCCCACTCTGGCTGCCCAGGCAGTGCTCTGGGCCACTGTCCCAAAGGCGTCGTGGGGCTGTGTCTGCTGCCCTGCGTTCAGGGGGCAGGGGGAAGAAACGGGTGGGGGGGGCGCTGCTGGAGGTGGCTGCCACTCTTCTAGGCTAGACCAACTCTTCCCACATTCTCTCGGCCGCAGTGCAGGAACAGCCCCAGGCTCACACTGTGTCTGTGGGAGATGCTGGTGGTCTGTGGGCTGCCACAGCCAAGAAGTTGTGCCCTTTTGCATGGCCTGGGCCCACATCTGGCTCTCCTACCAAGAGCACAGTTGGCTCCAACTGGGGTCAGGGAGATGGGAGGCACAGGGTCCCCCAGGCAGCCCTCCGTTGGGCTCAGTGGTTGGTCCTTGGGCTCCCCTGGGCCAAGGGGAGAGACTGTTTTGCAACAAGAGGCAGTGAGACTCCTGGCCCTGGGAGAAGCACAGGTGGACCTAGCCCCCGCCCAGGGCGGACGCAGACCCGAGCCGACCTCGGGCATTGCCCGTGTGCCCCTGGACACTGGAAGGTGGATGCCCGCGAACCCAGGCTGAGCTGTGGCCCCCTGTCCTCAGGTGCTTTGCAGTCGGGAGCAGAGACATGTCCACGTGGGTGTTTGGGGCCGAGCGCTGGGACAACCTCATCTACTATGCGCTGGGGGGACACAAGGATGCCATCGTGGCGTGCTTCTTCGAGGCCAGCAGCCTGGACGTACGTCCCCGTCGCAGCCCCTCCCCTGGGGAAGTGGGGGCCGTGGGGGCCAGGCAGGCTTCGGCTGCACTGGACCACGTTCTCGTCCCCGCAGCCCGGGTGGGTATGGGCTGGGGGTTGGGGAACCCGCCCGGGCTTACACGTCTTCCTCTGCAGCTGTACACGCTCAGCCAGGATGGCGCCCTGTGCGTGTGGCAGTGCGACACCCTTCCTGAGGGCCTGAGGCTGAAGGCCCCCACAGGCTGGAAGGCAGACCTGCTGCGGAGGGAGGAGGAGGAAGAGGAGGAGGAGGAGGAGGAGGAGGGGGCAGAGAGGGAGACCACCGTCCGCGGGAAGGCCACGCCGGCCCCCGAGGAGCAGCAGGGGAAAGTGAAGTACTCGCGGCTGGCCAAGTAGGTGCCCGTCCTGCACCGGGGCAGGGGGTGAGGACCAGGGGCACTGCAGGGCAGCACCAACCTGCTGTCCCCTGCCTGCTCTGGGGGCTGGGGCGGAGGCTGGGGTGAGAGTGTGGGACCAGCCTGGCTTTCTGGTCCCTCTCCCACAGTTCTTGTGTCCCTATCTGTTTAGGTACTTTTTCAACAAAGAAGGAGATTTTAATAATCTGACGGCTGCTGCATATCACAAGAAGGTCCACCTCTTGGTCACTGGTTTTGCTTCTGGAATATTCCACCTTCATGAGCTCCCAGAGTTCAACCTTATCCACTCGCTGAGGTCAGCGCCTCTGCTGTGTGTGGGCAGTTGTGTACACATGTGTATGTGGTCGCGTACCTGTGTGTGTATGCAATCGTGTACCTGTGTGTGTGCGGTTGTGTACCTGTGTGTGTGCGGTCGTGTACCTTTCTGTGTGCAGTCATCTACCCGTGTGTGTTGTTGTATACACGCTTGTGTGTACAGTCATGTGCCTGTGTGTGCTGTTGAGTACACACATGTGTACAGTCATGTACCTGAGTATACAGTCATGTACCTGTGTGTGCTGTCATGTACCTGTGTGTGCGGTCGTGTGTACACGTGAGCTCTCCGTCCGCCAGGCAGGCAGGGTGGGTGGAAGCCACACCATGCCTGCCAGGACTGAGGGCCGTGGAGGGATCAGGAGGCCAGTTGGCTGCATGGTAGGCTTCCCGGAAAACCCACCCCCACCTCTGTCCTGGGTTAGGGACTTGGGGTGCTACGCCACCCTCCATCTCAGATGTGCCGCTCCCACCCCCAGTCACTGGGAGGTGTGTGCAGGTCATGTCGTTCTTATCTTGCATTTTCGTTTTCCCTCCTGTATCTTTGGAGTGTGGAGGAAACCGAAGTGTTGGTTTCACGAAGCCACTAAGCTCCGAGTTTTTGAACACAGGGTGCAGCAGCTCTGGGTTTTCTGTTGTTCTGAGTGAAGTAAACAGTAACCGGGTTGGGAGGAGGTGGGTGCCGCCAGCCAGGAGACCTGGCCCATCCTGGCTCATGCAGCTACCCTGGGGTGGGGGCGGAGGCCTTCCTGTGCTGACTGGGTCCTGTGTGTCTCCCCAGCATCTCGGATCAGAGGGTTGCATCCGTCGCCATCAACAGCTCTGGGGACTGGATCGCCTTTGGGTGCTCAGGTTGGTGCCTGGGTTTGTGAGGTGACCTAAGTGGAGATCCTCCTCCCCGGGAAGCCTGCCCTGCCCCACCTCACTCCCCAGGCTATGGGCCAGGCTGGCAGGCCGCTAGCTCGCATTGAAGAAGCAGCCGATGAAACCTTGAGAATAAGGGCTCTTCTGAGTCCTGAGTCCTGTTACCACCTGGAACGCTTAGCCTGTGGCCCTGGCCTCTGGAGGTGATGTGGGAGGCTGGCCTCTCCGCTCTGGGTCCCCGTGTTCAGGCCTGGATGGGAAGCGGGAGTCACGCGCCGTCCTGTGCGCTCCACAGGCCTGGGCCAGCTGCTGGTGTGGGAGTGGCAGAGCGAGTCCTACGTGCTCAAGCAGCAGGGCCACTTCAACAGCATGGTGTCCCTGGCCTACTCCCCCGACGGGCAGCACATCGTGACCGGCGGGGACGACGGCAAGGTAGGCTGGCTGCGTCCTGTCGGTGGGGGTGCCCCTCCTGTCTCTGTTCTGCTGACTGGCTGGGGGATGCTGCACTGGTGGTCTGGCCCTGATAGCAAGGCCCCACCCGGGCTCCTGAGAAGCCATTTACAGGCTCGCCGGTATCGGAATGAAGAGCCTTGTACCGTCTGTTTCCCTTCCTGACTTGATTTTCTGCACGTGGCTCGGGTCTGTGCTGCCAGCAGCTGCTCTGATGCGGGAGGCCCCCCGCAGCCCCTAGTCCTCACTCACCAGGGCACCCACATGGACTGTCCTGAGCCGTGGCCTCCCCACTCAGGTCAAGGTGTGGAACACTCTCAGCGGCTTCTGCTTTGTTACCTTCACGGAGCACTCAAGTGGGGTCACTGGCGTGACCTTCACCACCACTGGCTACGTCATCGTGACCTCCTCCATGGACGGGACTGTGCGTGCCTTTGATCTTCACAGGTGACTTCCTGCGGGGACTTTGGCTCTTCAGGCTCCCCCTGAGCTCTGGGCTGTGAGAGCAAGGTCAAGGGGTTGGGCTTGTCAGGAAGAGACGACTGAGGGCATGTGGCCCCAGAACTGTCCCAACTGGGCTGTCTGCTCACAGGTACCGGAACTTCCGCACCTTCACATCCCCACGCCCCACCCAGTTCTCCTGCGTGGCTGTGGACTCGAGCGGGGAGATTGTCTCTGCTGGAGCACAGGACTCTTTCGAGGTCTTCATCTGGTCCATGCAAACGGGCCGGCTCCTTGATGTAAGGGCCACAAGTCTGGGAGGAGCCAGGGTGTGGGGAGGGGGCCTTGCCAATGCGAGAAGAGTGGGGGTAGGGATCACGTCCAGCAGAGGTGGCACCGTTACCTGCATTTCCTGGCAGGCTTCACTCTCTGGCCCAACCAAGGTGGGGTTCCCTCACCCCCAGCCTAGGGCCCGTGGCCTCTGCACACCAGCATCCAGCAGGCGAGTCCAGCCCTGGGGTGGAGGGCCCCTGAGGGTCTCAGGTCCTCAGAGCTCTCTTCTGAATGGCCACAGGTTTTGTCTGGCCACGAGGGGCCCATCAGCGGACTGTGTTTTAACCCCATGAAGTCAGTCCTGGCCAGCGCTTCCTGGGACAGGACGGTGCGTCTGTGGGACATGGCAGACAGCTGGAGGACCACAGAGACGCTGGCCCTCACTTCTGACGGTGAGTGGCGCCCAGGGGAAAGGCCCTGTCTTAGTCACATGCTTGGATAAACCCAGGGTCCCAAGTGCATGGGCTGTCAGGCCTGGTGGCCCCAGAGTTTCGTGGGCTGTTGGGGTTGGCAGCTCAGTCGTATGGCTTGGCATCAGGCTCCCCAGCAGAGCGAGCGAATGAGGGCCCTGCTGCAGCTGGCTTCCCTCGCGTTCCTGGGAGCGAGGCCCTACCCCGCCTCCTGCCCGTGCCCAGCCTTCACAGAATCCAGTCGTCGACCCCAGGGTTCTCAGTCTCTGCAGTGGTCTAGGCTTTCTGCTACCCCACATGGCTCTGATTCAGGCTTTTAGCTGTTGGGCCCTGCATCTTCTCGGGGCCCCTGTACTAACCCTGCCTCCAGCTAGTCTGTTTCTAGCCTGCCCACAGCCTCCACGTGGCGCCTCCTGCCCAGACTCCATCACCAGGCTGCCCAGCTCGGTCATCCTTGTGTGGGTCTTGTGGCCCCCAGACCCTTAGGGTACCTGGATGGGGGCAGGGCAGAGTGGCCCAATGGCTGGAGCCCAGGGTTTTCCCCAGCCTTGATTACACGTCTTTTCTTAGCTCTGGCCGTGACTTTTCGCCCTGACGGTGCCGAGCTGGCCGTGGCCATGCTGAACTCACAGATCACCTTCTGGGACCCTGAGAACGCGGTGCAGACTGGCTCCATTGAGGGCAGGCATGACCTCAAGACGGGCCGGAAGGAGCTGGACAAGATCACTGCCAAGCACTCAGCCAAGGGGAAGTGAGTGCCCAGTGGGGTGTGTCCCGGAGCCTGGGGGCTCCGTGGCTGGGACCCCAGAGGGAGCGGGTTGTCCTGGGGTTACCTGTGTGGGTTAGCAGGCGTCCGTGCCCTCACACCCTGAGGATGAGTGTTTGTGGGCCCTATTATCAGGCCCAGGGTGCCTCCCTGCCAGTCTGCTGCCCCGCAGGCAGCTTTCAGAGCCTGCACTGTTTACACCCATCCAGGGCAGCGGCTTATGGTCTCCCCGCGCCACGAGCACTGCTCTTTACTCTGATTTACAGTCACAGCTGCACTGAGGGGGGCGGCGGGGAGACAGGGCGGTGTAGCCATGCCTGGGGCTCGGCGTCCCCCGTGCACTGGTGTCCCTGGGCGTCTGCTCATCGGCTGACAGGCCATTGTGTGTGGGCTATGTTAATGGGTGTGTGTCTGTGGTGCCGAGTTGCAAGGGCTGTCTGCAGACTCGAGATATGAGGCCTCATCAAATACACGATGTGCAGATACCTCCTCCCCCAGCTGCTTGTCTCCACTTTCTCTCGAGGATGTTAATGTGAAGCATAAATGATTTTAATCGTGACAAAGGCCCATTTGTTTTTTTTGTTTTTTTTTGGTCACTTGAGCTCTTTGTGTCATATCTAAGAATCCTTTGCCAAACCCCAGGTTGCAGTCTCAAGTCCTGGGAGCCAGCTGAGGCAGTGCAGGCCTGAGCTCTGGTCCTGTCTGTGGCTGCTGTGGGGGTGGTGGGCGGACTGACCCGTGTCCGTGCTGACTTCAACTGGAAGCGCCCTGACACAGCGCTGCAGTCCTTGACCTCCTCTAGGGGTCGTGCTGCCCGCAGGGAGCCGGGTGATGGGGCTGCAGGGTTTGGGCTAGAGCCCTGGAGGGGGCGGGGGCGCGTGCCATTTGCCCTCTGGGTGGTGCCTAAGCCTGCATGCCCTTTGCCCAGGGCCTTCACCACTCTGTGCTACTCCGCGGATGGCCAGAGCATCCTGGCGGGAGGTATGTCCAAGTTCGTGTGCATCTATCACGTCAGGGAGCAGATTCTCAGGAAGAAGTTCGAGATCTCCTGCAACCTGTCACTGGACGCCATGGAGGTGAGTGAGCTCCAGGGGCGCTGCAGGGCTCCGTGGTCTCCAGAGCTGTCCGGCCTCACCTGGAGGCCTCCTCACACCCTGGCCCCACAGGCAACCTGGGGACCCTCCAGACAGGTGTGCTTGCCTCGGTTCACCTGTCCTGGCCCTCGTCCCAGGTGAGGGGCTTCTCTGTGTGGCCGCAGCCCACCCCTCCAAGGTGTCAGGGTTGGGTGTCAGCAAGTCCCCAGGACAGGCCGAGGCAAGTGGCAGCGGAGGCTCCCCACGTGCGAATTCCTTGCAGGCTCTTGCGCACCCTTTGTTCAGACGTTGAGTTACGAGAACCCGCCCTCTTCAGGCCTAACTGTGGGCCCTGGGCTGTCTTGTCTCGGGCTCCCTGGGTCCCGTGTGGGTTCCAGGCAGGACTGGGCCCCATGTTGGTGATGCAGGGGGAGGTGGGGCAGATGAGTGCATCTTCCCACCTCCCACAGTGGGACGTCTGGGTTTCGCCTTTCAGGAATTTTTGAACCGAAGGAAAATGACGGAGTTTGGCAACCTGGCACTCATTGACCAAGATGCTGCAGAGGAGGGCGGGGTCGCCATACCATTGCCAGGCGTGAAGAAAGGTGAGCAGGGGGTTCTCTCGTGTCCCGCAACCAGGCCATGGCGGGCCGTCCTGCTCCCCGGCTGCTTTCCTGGGTAATAGCCGCATTGCTCCCTTGTCGAGGCTATAGCAATTGATATCCAGGAACCTGGCCTGGGTGGGTCCCCCTGTGAGCAGCTGGACGTCTGGCTGGTGCCCAGCCCTGTGCCTTGCTCCTAGTACCTGCCCCCATGTGGCCAGAGAAAAAGCCTTGTGTCAGGAGTGCAGGGCCTGAAACCCCCTGCCTAGCAGCCCTGAGCTAGGCGAAGCTTTCCCCTAGGAGCAGGGGTGCTGCTCTAGGCTGGGCCCTAGCCCATGGGAGTGTCTACACTGAGGCCTTACCTGTGGAGGCCGCCGGCACCTGNGAAAAAGCCTTGTGTCAGGAGTGCAGGGCCTGAAACCCCCTGCCTAGCAGCCCTGAGCTAGGCGAAGCTTTCCCCTAGGAGCAGGGGTGCTGCTCTAGGCTGGGCCCTAGCCCATGGGAGTGTCTACACTGAGGCCTTACCTGTGGAGGCCGCCGGCACCTGTGAAGCAGTACCTGAGGCCCTGCAGCATGGACTTCCTTTGTGGGAGCTGCTGAGGTATGTGCAGCCCTCTGAGCAGGGGGATCTCTGTTCCCAGGTGACATGAGCTCCCGGCACTTCAAACCTGAGATCAGGGTGACTTCGCTCCGCTTCTCCCCCACTGGTGAGCCCTGGGCTTCGGGTCATCAGGGTGGGAGAGGTGGGCTTGGTCCCGATGGGCTTCTGGGCCTGTCACCCTGCTCTCGGGGCCAGCTCTGGGCACCGCCGTCCCCCTGGGGTCAGATGTCATCTGTGTCCTTGCTGGAGGGCAGATGTGGCCGCAGACGTGCCTGGCGTGGGGGCACGGAGGCAGGCGGCTCCCCCACCCTGCCACAGTGGTGTCATCCTTGGGCCCCTCCTCCACCCGCCCCCACCCTTGGAGTGTCTGGCGGGGACAGGACAGAGTCTCAGTGGCTGGGGTTCACAGGGGCATAACAGAGGCCCAGGCACCCCTTCCTGAGGGGCCAGCATTCCCAGGCTCCCTCCACACTTTCACTCGGGGTCCCAGATGTGTTCAGGACCTGTTCTTCAAAAAAAGAGGGAAAGTGGAAATAAATGTTCAAGAAGCCTTTCTCAAGTCTGCTTTTTGTTGCAGGGCGCTGCTGGGCGGCCACCACCACCGAGGGGCTCCTCATATACTCCCTGGATGCCCAGATGCTCTTTGACCCGTTCGAGCTGGACACCAGCGTCACCCCCGTGCGGATCCGGGCGGCGCTGCGCCAGCGGGACTTCACCAGGGCCATCCTCCTAGCCTTCCGGCTCAACGAGAGGAAGCTGCTGCAGGAGACCCTGGAGGCGGTGCCCTGGGACGAGAGTGAGCCTGGGCCAGAGGAGTGGGGGGGCCGGGGGCCTGCGTTCACACATGCTGGCCGGTTCTGCTCGTGCAGAGGCCACAAACTGTGAGTGCATCTCTCCTGATGGGGTCTTTGTGGGCTGAGTGTGGCTGTCCTTCCCTCACAGTCGAGGTCATAAGCTCCTCCCTGCCCGACTTGTATGTGGAGAAGGTGCTGGAATTTTTAGCTTCATCCTTCGAAGTATCTCGCCACCTAGAATTCTACCTCATATGGACTCAGAAGCTGCTCATGGTGCATGGACAGAAGCTGAAGTCCAGGTACACCCTGCCCACTCACCGTGGACTCCCGTCACTGGGGCCGCTGGTCGGGATGGGGGTGGCAGCCTTTACCCGGGGACAGCATGGAGCGGGTCCCGGGGGCCCCGGGTGGCAGCCCATGCTGAGGAACGTCTTTTTCCAGAGTGGGGACGCTGCTGCCGGCGGTTCAGTTTCTTCAGAAGAGTATCCAGCGCCACTTGGACGATGTCTCCAAACTGTATGTGATGTCTCCCGGGGGGCGGGGGCAGGGGGCTTTCACTGTCGCCAGCCGGTCCAGCCAGGGCTGCTCCCCGTGTTGTCAGACCTGGGCTCAAAGGGCCCCCGCGTCGGTCTCACTGACACGAGTCCCACATGTCCTCCCAGCTGTGACTGGAACCGCTACAACCTGCAGTACGCGCTGGCCGTCTCGAAGCAGCGGGGCCTGAAGCGGCCCTCAGAGCCACCGGACAGCGAGGAGGAGGCGGACGCGTCCGAGGACGACGACGACAGTCTGCACCTGCTCGGGGGAGGGCCTGGGCACGCGGACAGGCTGCCGGCCTAGGGCCACACCCCACGGCTCTGGTCGGGATGCTGGGAGAGGAGGGGCCGCCACCATGCGTCCCGAGAGCCAGAGCCCCAGCACCAGGACTCGCTCCGCAGCAGGCACCAAACACCGCCACGGGGTTGGGTTCCCAGCGGGCATGGCTCAGCACTCAGGGCCCGAGAGCAGCTGCCGTTGAAAACACCTTGCAGAGAGGCTAATGGGCCAACGTGTGTAGACGCAAACTTTCTATGAGGATTTTTATATTTTTAATATAAAGATTTGATAATTTTAGGGATGAAAAAGATGTATTTCTAAAACATAGGTATTAAGGCTGATCTCTGAATTTAAAGTGCTTGTAACGCATCCTGGGTGTGACTGTTGTACTGGCACCTCCATGCCAGCGAACAGGTGAGCTGGGCAGGTAGACTGGCCACCAGCCCCATCTCCCCGCCCAGGGTTGGAGCAGGGAGCATCTACTGGACTCTTGAGTTTGGAGACAGCCTGGGAGCCCCAGGGCTGGGCTTGGATGGGCTTCCCAGGGAGACTTGTCGGACGTGCTTGCCAGCTCCGAGGAGGACTCATCCTGTGAGGCCCGTCAGGAAGGGTCACCACGAGGGTGGTCCAGACCACAGTCAGGCACCTGGTCTCTCAGCAGTGACAGCCCCAGCCTGCAGGTCTCCAGAGGTGTGGCCAGGAGTCACTGGATGTTACTGGGAAGAGCAGCAGGCAGGCTCTTGCTTGTCGGGTGTGTCACCTTGGCGGTGCTCTCCTATCTGCTTGTGAAACGTGTGCTACCTCTAGAGGAATCATTTCTTCTGTAAATATAATATCTATCAGATCCTTTTCCATCACTGGGTCTTAAGCTATAAAATAAACACATGGATGGTTATGTATGTTCAGACACAGATAACTCATCTGTAAGCTATCCCCGTGGTCCTGAAAAGAATTCGGATAGACCTTTTTCTCCCCTCTCCCTGCTGGTGGTTGTCACCCAACAAGACTGGGACACAAACACTCTGAATCTACTGTCAAAAACCACTACAGNTGGATGGTTATGTATGTTCAGACACAGATAACTCATCTGTAAGCTATCCCCGTGGTCCTGAAAAGAATTCGGATAGACCTTTTTCTCCCCTCTCCCTGCTGGTGGTTGTCACCCAACAAGACTGGGACACAAACACTCTGAATCTACTGTCAAAAACCACTACAGCAGCAGGTGGTGAAGAGCAGTGTAGGGTCTGTCTTCCCACGCCATCTAGGGGTCAGGCTCCCCCACTAATAATCAAAAGAGGACTGAGTAATGTAACCTTGACCTTCCTCTAGAGGCTACCCCAATGTCACTCCTGAAACAAAATTCCTGTGTTAATTTGACTTCCCCTCACGGGTGGCCATACAGTTCTCGTCTTTACAGATTTTTGCATGTTTATTTTGGCGGCACTGGGTCTTCACTACAGGCGGGCTTTCTCTGGTGGCAGGCAGGGCCACTCTTCCTGTGCGCAGGCTTCTCACTGGGGGCCTGTCTTACTGCAGAGCACCAGCTCTGGGCAGGCAGGCTCGGTAGTTCGGGCACGCTGGCTTACTTTCTCCCTGACAAGTGGGATCCTCCCGGACCAGTGATTGAACCCATGTCTCCCTCATTGTCAGGCAGATCCTGCGCCACTGAGCCACTAGGAAAGCCCACACACCCCTAGACAGTTCCCTTAACGGTGTACTTAAATGCCTCCCTATAGAGCTCGGACCTGCCATTATCCGCAACCCAGGACACCCTAGCAATTGGGTGCCAGCGAAAACTAACCTTCAGTTCAGTCCAGTTCCCTCAGTCCATGTCCAACTCTGCGACCCCATGAATTGCAGCCCACCAGGCCTCCCTGTCCATCACCAACTCCCGGAATTCACTCAAACTCATGTCCATCAAGTTGGTGATGCCATCCAGCCATCTCATCCTCTGTCGTCCCCTTCTCCTGCCCCCTATCCCTCCCAGCATCAGAGTCTTTTCCAGTGAGTCAACTCTTCGCATGAGGTGGCCAAAGCACTGGAGTTGCAGCTTTAGCATCATTCCTTCCAAAGAACACCCAGGACTGATCTTCAGAATGGACTGGTGGGATCTCCTTGCAGCTTGTCTATTCCACAGAGGGGGATGCAAAATGAGTCAACAAAGGAACTGACCCAAACCAAAAATGGTCAAGCCTTCCAGTGTGCTCCCAACTTATCTGGGCAGCCTTAGAACATGCTGGTTACCAAGAGCCCATTGAGTGTCAAGCATGGGTTCAAGTAAAATAAGTGTAACAGGTCCCCAGACAGGAATTACTTAAAGAGTTCCCAGGGTAAAGTCACTGTGCCTGACACCTTGACCAACCCGACCCACGACTCCAACCCTCCCTCTGGGAGCAGCCTGTAAAGCAGCGTCACCTACAGCCTTTCAAGGCCAAGCCTGTGCTCTCCGGTGCGCGCTCACACAGCTCACTCTTGATCATTAAAGTTTCCCTTTGCTTCTGAACTGAACTTGGTCTCCTTCTACTGGCATGAGTGACAGCGAGCAGAAGGTGGCGCCCAACTCCCAAGGGTTGTAACACGTCACCCCAAGACAAGTATTTTTCACCCAGGAGAGCAGATAAAAAGGGAGCAGGCCTCAGGGTTGATGATCACGGGCTCCTGCTTAGCCCAGAATAAGCTCACCGTGGGAAGGGGGGCCTATCAGAGATCTGCATGCCTCAATGGAGGAACTGGCTGAAACACCAGCCTCCGGTTAGACTACAGACCATGGGGAGCATGGTGATGGATAATAGAGCAGCCCTCAGTTCTCTCCCAGAAAAACAAGGTGTCTGTGCGGCTGCCACACCTGCTGCTGCACGTGGACACCACCCACCAATTGGCCACGACAGAAAGGAACTACACTAACTGAGCAGCTGGGGACACGGTCCTGCTGATTCTGTCCTGGAGGCATGAAGTTCTATAAAGGAGCTTCCTGTAAGTTTGAGTAAAATTGGTTTATCCGCTGGTACTTCTTTAGTTATAGCACTATTGATTCCTCTGTTTGGGCCTATAATTCTTAACTTTCATGTCAAGTTTGTCTCCCTAAAGCCACAGGCAACCAGATTATTCCTCTTTGTCAACCCGTGTCAACCCTGAGCCAGTAGATAGCAATCCCTCCAACCATCCAGTTTGCACACCCGAGAGTGTATATAGCTCCATCATCAAACTGTTTTATTCCCCAAGCCCTTGCTAGGCCTACTTCCATTAGCAACAGGAGTCAACTAAAGCAGTGGTTGGCACCATCCGTCAAGACTGAGGAATGACCCAAAGACAGGCATGGACTAAAACTACCCCCTGTAAGTTACAAGGCCCATGAGGTAGGAAATGATACAGAGAAAACCAAGCCTGTTTTCAGGGGTGACTGTGGATCACAACACATTGTGGGAAAAGAGATGGGAATACCAGACCAACTTACCTGCTTCCTGAGAAACCTGTGTGCTGGTCAAGAAATAACAATTAAAATCGGACATGAAACAACAGACTAGTTTCATATTGAGAAAGGAGTACGTCAAGGCAGTATAGTGTCACCCTGTTTATTTAACTTATATGCAGAGTATATCATGAGAAATGCCAGCCTGGATGAAGCACAAGCTGGAATCAAGATTGCTGGGAGAAATATCAATAACCTCNGGACATGAAACAACAGACTAGTTTCATATTGAGAAAGGAGTACGTCAAGGCAGTATAGTGTCACCCTGTTTATTTAACTTATATGCAGAGTATATCATGAGAAATGCCAGCCTGGATGAAGCACAAGCTGGAATCAAGATTGCTGGGAGAAATATCAATAACCTCAGATATGCAGATGACTCCACCCTTATGGCAGAAAGCAAAGAGGAACTAAAGAACCTCTTGATGAAAATGGGAGAGTGAAAAAGCTGGTTTAAAATTCAACGTTCAAAAAATGAAGGTGATGGCAACCAGTCCCATTACTTCATGGCAAATAGATGGGGAAACAATGGAAACAATGACAAACTTTATTTTCCTGGCCTCTAAAACTACTGCAGATGGTGACTGCAGCCATGAAATTAAAAGATGTTTGCTCTTTGGGAAGAAATGCTATGACCAACCTAGATAGTATATTAAAAAGTAGAGCCATTACTTTGCCAACAAAGGGGCATCTAGTCAAAGCTATGGTTTTTCCAGTAGTCAAGTATGGAAGTGAGAGTTGGACCATAAAGAAGGCTGAGGGTCAAAGAATTGATGATTTTGAACTGTGGTGTTGGAGAAGGCTTTGGAGCGTCCCTTGGACTACAAGATCAAACCAGTCAATCCTAAAGGAAGTCAATCCTGAATATTCACTGGGAGGACTGAAGCTGAAGCTAAAGCTCCAATACTTTGGCCACCTGATGCGAAGAGATGACTTATTGGTAAAGACCCTGATGTTGGAAAGATTGAGGGCAGGAGGACAAGGGGATGACAGAGGATGAGATGGTTGGATGGCATCACTGACGCGATAGACACGAGTGTGAGCAAGCTCTGGGGATGGTGAAGCACAGGGAAGCCGAGCGTGCTGCAGTCTATGAGGTCGCAAAGAGTCAAACACACTAACCAACTGAACAGGGAAACAGCTTGCTGACAGCCCCTCTGACCAAGAATCACGCGGGCACATGAAAGACAAGAATGAAGGATTGTGAACTTTAGTCATCGAGGGCCAAAGACCCACTGTGTCCTACTCCCAGTCTGCACATGGACCTGAGGAGAGGCATGAAGTGCTACCACTGCCCCAGCGCAGAGCTTTCCATAAGGCTGCTGCTGCTGCTGCTAAGTCGCTTCAGTCGTGTCCAACTCTGTGCGACCCCATAGACGGCAGCCCACCAGGCTCCCCCATCCCTGGGATTCTCCAGGCAAGGACACTGGAGTGGGTTGCCATTTTCTTCTCCAATGCATGAAAGTGAAAAGTGAAAGTGAAGTTGTTCAGTTGTGTCCGACTCTTAGCGACCCCATGGATTGCAGCCTAGCAGACTCCTCCGTCCATGGGCTTTTCCAGGCAAGAGTACTGGAGTGGGGTGCCATTGCCTTCTCCATAAGGCTACTTTCCATCAATCCTACCCTTCCCTTCTTGCTTGTTACTTCCACATAAACAGCCCCTCCGAGGCCCTCAGGTACACACGTCTGAGCTTCACCCCCTGGCCCTTGCCTGGCCCTGTGGGATAAAGCCTTTTTCTCCGCAAAGACCTGGCCTCTACCTGACCTTCCCCTTGCACAACCGGGTCAATGGAAAGCGGGGGTGGGTGTTGAGGAATGGCGGCGAGGACTAGGGGGACGGGGATGGGGTAAGGTCACCAGGCCGCTATAGTCGGGACCCTCACTCCGTCCCAACTCAGCAAACGGGAAAGGGGGCCGTGGATGAGAGTTGGACAAGCGGGCGCCGGCCACTCGGTGTCGCCAGTCATGTTGAGGCCTTATGGTGACACTGAAGTTAACTTCTTTTCCATGAGGATAGTCTTGATCCCTGTCTCCTGTACAATGTCACTAACCTCATCCCATAGTTCATCAGGCACTCTATCCATCAGATCTAGGCCCTTAAATCTATTTCTCACTTCCACTGTATA
>SJYA01003574.1:54523-88533 GCA_006410615.1 Neotragus moschatus | reverse complement strand
CCGCCCCCTGCCCCCAGCACACACAGCTTCCTCCAAGTTGCCCCCAGGGAAAGGAAACAAGCCACCTCTCCCCAGATTAGAAGAATATGTTCTCTCTAAGGAATAGCTCCCCTTTGCCCGTAACTTTTTCTAAGAAATCCAGTCCTCTAGTCTGAGCATGTGTCTACCTCCTGATTTCTACTCCCTTCCCTGGAGGCTCCTCCACCCCATCCCCACATCCTGATGGACAAGTTCCACCCCACCCTGCCTTCAGGATTGGGAAAGTGTAAGTTGCTCAGTCGTGTCCGACTCTTTGTGACTCCATGGACCGTAGCCTGTCAGGTTCCTCTGTCCATGGAATTCTCCAGGCAAGAATACTGGAGTAGGCTGCCATTCCCTTCTCCAAGGGACCTTCCTGACCCTGGAATCAGGAAAACTGTTTACAGATACAGCTGACCCTTGAACAACATGGCTTTGAGCTGCACAGGTCCACTTATATGCAGATTTTTTTCAGTAAATACTACTACAGTGCTACACAATTCCAGTAGGTTGAATCCGAGGATGCAGAAGTGTGACTATGCAGGGCCAATTATAAAATCACATGTGGATTTTCAACTGCCCAGAGGGTTGGCGTCCCTAGCCGTTGTATTGTTCAAGGGTCAGCTGTATTTTGACCCCAAAGAATTTGTCAAAGCAAGTTGATCAGAAGCCAGTTTAGCCAAAATAGACATTTGGCAGACAAGAAGGCTTGGTCACAAGCAGCTTCACACAAACAAGCAATATAGTTAAAAAAAAAAAAAAAAAAGACATTCTGGATTAAAACCAATTTAGCAAAAGCCTATACCAATAATTGGGTCACGAAGAGCAAAGACAATGGGGCTCAAAGTAGATCATTTTGTCAAAACAAAAGTGGCTGAAAATGTCTTATCCAGAAGCAGGCAATTTGGTCAGAAACAATTTGGTAAAGAGCAGAGTCTGGGCAAAAGCAGAAAGAATCCAACAGAGAGCAATCTTCCTTTTAAAAACTGATAATCTGTCCGAAAAATAATCAGTTTGGTGAACATGCACAGAGTCTCATGTGAGTTGACTGGAAATATTTCAGCCTGGTCAAGGGCAATTTGGTAGACTCCAAACCCAAATAACTGTAGAAAACAAGTTGGTGAGAGGGGCAGTTTGGTGGCCCTGCCTCATTGTCCCCAGTCTCAGATGCCCCACTGCAGGCCTGAAGGCCCATCAGTTTTACCCTGAAGCTCATACATCTAAGTTATGGAAATTCACATTTGTTTCTGCCTCTGACGCCAGCGCTGTCAGCACACAGCACATCAGGTGGTGGTCGTCGTACGGCAGGGACAGGATGAAAAGCTCGCAGGTCACAGTGGCCCACGTCAAATGAGAAATCGGGAAGCCAGAGCTACGCTAAGGAAAGCCAGAGCTATGCGGCTACAGCCAGCACTTGCTGCCAAAAAGGAACTTCAGGTTTTCCTGGAGGCAAAATGGGGACTGAATCAGATAGCTAGTTCTAAGCGAAGGATGAAACTAATATTTTAACTGTTTACCATATTTTAAAAATTCAACCTTCTTTTTAATATAAAGAGATAAACTCTATTAGAGGGAAAAGGAATTCGAAAGTTAAAATAATAAAGCAAAAAAAAAAAATCTAGGAGATGAGCAAAAATGCTTAAGGACATAAAAATAAGTATAAGCCAGGGACTTCCCTGGTGGCTCAAGGGGTAAGACTCTGCAATTCCAACGCAGGGAGTCCAGGTTCAGTTGGGGTGCTAAGATTACAGATTGAAAAAAAAAAAGCAATATTGTATCAAATTCAATAAAGACTTGAAAAATGGTCCACATTAAAAAAAATCTTTAAATAAAAGTATAACCCACCCTTTTGGTGTGTAAAATCACCATTAAGTTGGTACCACAGCCTAGTGTACCATGGGGGACCCAACCAGGAAGGTAATTCGGGGCAGGCAGCTCACTTCTTTTCAGCTCAACTATTGCTTTCCAAATAAATTGAGTCTCTCCTGTTCCCACCACAATTTAACATCCTTTGAGACTGTTTTCTTTTTTACTGAGAAAGAAAATCTGTTTTCTGTTTACTAAGGAAAGCAAACTGAACTAAAGTATCCTTTAATTCTTACTAAACACTTAGAGTTTGGCAACCCTACCTTATTTCATTTGAGTGATAGATTCTGGGTTTGTGATGGTGTTGCCAACCCAATAATCTAATCTTTCTGAGGGGGACAATACCTTGTCAGAGCCCCTTCCTATACACATGAGTTCCAGTCTGGGTCACCTTTCTAGGATATCAAGAAATCTCTGAAGGTTAAAGGGCATTTATACTCTACCTTGTCTTCCTGATCTCCCTCCAACTTCCCCCTAAGTGTTTGGGTGACTCTCATTATGGGAAACTTATTACCTGATGGAAAAACCCATATTGTTTTCAGAGAGCCTGGACTGGTCCATTCTTACCTCTGAGCTGAAAGACACCTTCCAGTTTGTTCCTGTCCTCTTCATATTGTAGGACCTACCCTCGTCCCCAGACTCTAGGTCCCATTTGACCCTCCTTTATTCTAAAACTTATACCTCTATTAACACGACCCAAGATCCTTTATTCATTTTGGTAGATTCCTCTTCTTGGGTTAGCAGTCAATGAAGACCCTCCTAAGTCTGAGCGACTGTGTTGGCCTCCGCTGCGTGCTCACTCTCTCCCCTCACCTCCTCTCTCTTCCAGATGATGACCCTGACAGTGCAGTGGACGATCGTGATAGT
Source organism: Neotragus moschatus (assembly GCA_006410615.1). NCBI lineage: Eukaryota > Metazoa > Chordata > Mammalia > Artiodactyla > Bovidae > Neotragus > Neotragus moschatus. The sequence goes on along the minus strand of SJYA01003574.1, from coordinate 85,782 downwards.
GACTACCGCAGTGAGACAAGCAACAGCATCCCGCCACCCTACTACACTACGTCCCAGCCCAATGCTTCGGTCCACCAATATTCTGTCCGCCCACCACCCCTGGGTTCCCGGGAATCCTACAGTGACTCCATGCACAGCTATGAGGAGTTCTCCGAGCCGCGGGCCCTCAGGTAGTCACTGTGGGGTGGAGGGTGTGTGTGTGTGTGTGTGTGTGTGTCCAACTCTATCTCCTGGAGTGGAGAGAGGAATAGGAGGCTGGAAGGAGCTGGAGGCAAGTGGGTCTAAGGAAGCAGCATCCATGTTTTCTTGTAGGCAGTAGAAATTTTCTTTACCCAAAATCTTACCAAGAAAACTCCGCAAGCCTGATCAAAAGGGATTCGCTTTGGTTGAAGGAGGAGAAGGAAGTCACAAAGCCCCTAAGAGTTTCCCCTGCAAAATGGGGGCTCCTTGGCACTCCAATTAAAGGCCTCTGGTCCCTTTGTACTCTCTAATTGCTTAGGTGAGGAGGTGGATGAAGAGATGGGCATTGCCAGGGATGGGGAGGGGATGAGGGTAGTGTGAAACATAGTAAAGACTCCCAGCATGTGGGTGGCTCATGGTCCCACTCAGCCTTCCTGGTGGCCCCCGACTCTGTGTTCCTGACCAGCAGGCACGGGCACTGCTAGTCAGGCTTGGGCATGTTTGAGACTCTTTGAGACCTTACGGACCATAGGCTGCCAAGCTCCTCTGTCCATACAAGAAGACTGGAGTGCGTTGCCACGCCCTCCTCCAGGGAATCTTCCTGACCCAGGGATCGAACACGGGTCTCTTACAAACCCTGCATTGGCAGGCAGGCTCTTTACCACTGCCACCTTGGCGCAGTGACTTAGGAGCTACCCCTTCTCAGCCCAGCCACCATCACTACTCCTTTCAAGGTAGGCTGTCCCCAGACCTACCTCAGGGTTGGTCCCCTGGCTTACATGGGCACAGTGTGTTGGCCCTTGAGCCCAGGAGACTGAAACATGTGCCTGCTTCTCCCCTCTTCGCTGACTTGATCTCCCCGGTCCTGGTTTCTTAACAGCAGCAAACATGATATTAAACAGGTTGGATATTTGTAAAGCACTTTGGGCAGTTCCTGAAAGTGCTGTGTAGTGACTGTTAGGTAAATAACACACAAATAATAGTATTTGGAGCTAACTGGGTGCCCAGCTCTGGTCCAACATTTTTCCTTTGTCATCTTATTTCATTCTCTGGGTGGGAATATTATTGACTCCATTTCACAGATGGGAAATCAAGGCCCAGAGGGGTTAAGTCACTTGCCTGAGGTCACACAGTTGGTAGATCATCGTAAGGACAAGTGTTTGTGGTGAACCCACTGGGTGGCAAGCAGTGGCTTGGTAAATTACTGGTCATGGGTCTTCTTCTAAAATGTTTGCTCCCCAAAGAATACATTTCCTTCCTTAAAAGATGGGCAGGATGAAAATTTTGAGTTCTCTACTCTCTTGTTGAACCTATACTTCTATTAATGCATGTGCGTGCCAAGTTGCTTCAGTTTGTGTCTGACTCTTTGAGACCTCTGTCCATGGGATTCTCCAGACGAGAAGACTGGAGTGGGTTGTCATGCCCTCCTCCGCGGATCTTCCTGACCCACGGTTCAAACACACATCTCTTACAAGTCCTGCGTTGGCGGGCAGGTTCTTTACCACTATCACCACCTGGGAAACCCAATTCTATTAATATGACCCCTCAAATCTCTGTAAGATATTAGATCAGGGACTTTCCTGGTGATCTAGCAGTCAGGACTCTGCACTTCCAATGCAGAAGTTGCGGGTTCTATCCCTGGTCAGGGAACTAAGATCCCAAGTGTCTCATGGCATGTGGTCAAGAAAATTAAAAATAGAACATATAAATAAGTAAATAAATAAGATATTAGGCTCAGTTCACACATACATCAGGGCCTCCGATTTGTGTGAGACTCTGATATAGCACAGTTGGAGGTAAACCCTGTAACACAGGTCCAGGACTAGGCTGGGGCAAGTGTCGTACACTTGAGGTCGCCTCAAGTACAAAATTTAGAGGGTGCCAAAAAACTCAGTCATCAAGATCATTGTGTCCATGCAATATTTTAAAAAAATCAAAATGAGTGCCCAAATAGCCCATGACAAAAAAATTCACCAAAATGTATCTTCATAAGAGTGAATTTTGTTGTATGTAAGTTGCATTTCAGTGAGTTTGCTAAAAAAAAATCCACTATGAGGAAAATACACAGTTTAAGTAAAAACAGGAGCTGAACCTGCACTTGCAGGGCTCGGCGGCACCTGCCTCATCCTGATCTTGGTTCTGCCATGTCTATAAGCAAGAAAAATAATGCTGGTTAACTGAACATTTATTACGTGCTAGGTTCTTTTTTTTTTTATTATTTTTTTTTTTATGAGACTTCCCTGGTGGTCCAGTGGTTAAGAATTCGCCTTGCAGTGCAGGGAATGCAAGCTCAATCCCTGGTCGGGGAACTAAGATCCCACATGCCTCGGGGCAGCTGTGGAAAATGAAGCAGAGAGATTAAGTGACTTTCTTAAGATCACACAGCTATTAAGTGACTGAATTTAAACCCTGTCAAGCAGACTTCTGAGTCTATGACCACAGACACAATGTTATACTGCCCATCAGCCCTAAAAAGACACCTGGGAACCCACATGCCGCAAAGTTAGCCTCCCAAGATCCTACAACTGGAAGTGGTGTTCTTTCTATACCATCAGCAAGGACACCCACTAAGGAGATGGTCCGTTCTCTCTGCTCCCAGCAGCATCTTAGAACCACCCCTGGGTTGACCACATTCTGGCTGATTCATGTTGATGTCTGAGAAAACAAAATTCTGTAAAGCAATTATTCTTCAATTAAAAATTCAGGGGCAAACCTGGTATTAAATGTAGCCATCCAGCCTCCTGAATAGCAAGCCTTCTCCAACTCTTGAGAACAACATTAATGATATAAACAAGTGTTGAGATTTGGAGAAACCCTCAGAATCACTTTATTTTGAATGCAGTAAGCAAAGAAATCTTAAATGGTTTCTCTTTGTGCCATCGAAGTAAATGAGCTTTCAGAGTTGTGCCATCCAAGGCAGCCCCAAGTGGCTTTTTAAAGTTAAATTTTAAACGCTGAGCACTGTGCTTTGTCGCTCCGTTGTGTCCAACTCTCTGCGACCCCATGGACTGTAGCCCGCCAGGCTCCTCTGTCCATGGGTTTCTCCAGGCAAGAATACTGGAGTGGGTTGTCATGCCCTCCTCCAGGGGATCTTCCCAAGCCAGGGACTGAACCCTAGTCTCCAGCATTGAGGGTGGATTCTTTACCATCTGAGCCACCAGGGAAGCTCAAATTTTAAATAATAAGTAAAATAAAATTTCAGTCCCTCCAGCATCCTGGAAGCTTTTCAAGTGCTCAACAGCCATGCACGTGTGGCTACTCTGTTGGATAGTATGGACAGAAAACATTTCCACTGGAACCACACTCTAGAGAGTTTGGGTAAAACATAAGCTGGAGAAAACCTTGGTAAGCTCCCTACTCAGTCTTTTTCCCTTGACGTTTCTTTTCTTAGTTCTGGGTTTGCTTTGCGTGGGCTTTCTCTAGTTTGCAGCGAGTAGGGGCTACTCTCTTGCAGAAGCTCTGGCTTCTTATCGCGTTGGTCTCTCATGTCGCGGAGCACGGGCTGCAGGCGCGAGGGCTTCGGTAGTCCATCTGGGCTGTAGAGCGCCGGCTCAGCAGTTGCGGCGCAGGGGCTCTTCCCAGACCAGGGATCGAACCTGTGTCTCCTGCCTTGGCAGGTGGATTCTTATCCACCGCACCACCAGGGAAGTCTTCCCTACTCACTCTTTAGCACCATCTAATACAATATTTTTTTGCAGGTATTTAAACAAGTTTTATGTTAAACTTCCCTATGTTTTGCACGTACCATAGAAAGTTCAGATAGTTTATAGATGACATGTGTTAGAAGGAACTTTTTCCAGAGCATTTTTGGATACAACTAGAGATTATCATCAGAGAAGGCAATGGCGCCCCACTCGAGAACTCTTGCCTGGAAAATCCCATGGATGGAGGAGCCTAGTAGGCTGCAGTCCATGGGGTCACGAAGAGTCGGACACGACTGAGTGACTTCCCTTTCACTTCTCACTTTCATGCATTGGAGAAGGAAATGGCAACCCACTGCAGTGTTCTTGCCTGGAGAATCCCAGGGACGGGGGAGCCTGGTGGGCTGCCGTCTATGGGGTCACGCAGAGTCAGACACGACTGAAGTGACTTAGCAGCAGCAGCAGTAGAGATGATCATAAGAAGTAAAGAGAAAGACAAATATTTAATATATGATATCACTTATATGTGAAATCTAAAACATGAGACAAATGAACTTGTTTATGCAACAGAAGGAGGATTGCTGGTGTAGAGAGGAAACCTGTGGTTGCCAAAGGGGAGGGTTTGGGGGAGGGGTGGGGTGGGAGTTTGGCTTAGCAGAGGTAAGTTATTATATATCGAATGGACAAATAGCAAGATCCTACTGTATACCACAGAGAACTATATTCAGTATCTTCTGATAAACCATAATGAAAAAGAATATAAAAAGAACGTATATGTATAACCGAATCACTTTGCTGTAGAGCAGAAATTAACACAACTTTGTAAATCAACTGGACTTCAAAAAAGAGAAAATAAGATTGAGCATTTAGTCTAGCCTCTTTATTTTTTAGGTCCAAGGAAATGAAATGACATACTCAAGGTAAACCACTTAGTGATATAAGAGGGAGTAGAATTAGTCTTACCCTGGATTTACTCTAGCATCCTTCATTTAACTCCTTTGTGTGGGAGCAATCCTGAAAACAAAGAATTAGATCCCTTTCTGTTTGTATTAGTGACTTCTTTTTTCCAAATATCTTCAGAAGCATCGCTGTCTCCCTAACAGCTTCTCCTACCATTTGTAAAGCATCATTCACTTGCATATTCCAGCTGGCTCAGACTCATGCAGTTATTGGAACAAAGTTTCAACGTATGGGAAACAGCTGAAAGGAGAGTAAGATACCAAATATAAAGAAAATATGAGCTCTTTTCGTAGGTGGAAAAATCTTCTCTTGGAGGAAAAAAGCAGAAGAGTGCCCATCTTACAGATAGGGAAACTGAGGCTCAAAGTGTAGGAGCGAGTTGCCCGGGTCTCAAAGCAAGGTGTGCACAGAGCCGGTCCCAGACTGGCTCCCATTCTGTGTGCATGGGCTTGTCTTGTGCTTCTCTGGCCCTGGGTGTGTCTGTATGTCCCACGGAGAGTCTGTTTATTTTAAGCATTCCTGGGATGGAATGGGGGGTGGGAATGGAAACGGGGGAGCCCTGTCCACTCTCCCCATGAACAGGCCACACAGCAGAGAGTGGGTGCACAGGCAGAAACAGCCTGACAGTGACTCAAGACACCATCCCATGCCACCCTGGTCCTGCTGCCCAGTGTGGGCACTGTTCCCCAGAGGAGCAGACATCCCATCCTGCAGGTCAGGGCTTGGCTTAAGGGAGGCACACAGCTGGACGCCCTGGTGATGGGAAAGGGCAAGGTGGGCTTCCTGGAGGAAGGTGCCCCGGAGCTAGCCTTCTAAGGATAAATGAGGAGTCTGAGGAGAAGAATTCCAGGCAGAGAAAACAGCTCAGCTAAAGGTAGACATGGCTGGATCACACAGTGGGGTTCTTGGTGGCTAACTCAATGGGATCCAGGAGAAGCATCTAGGATCAGAGTTGTGTTGGCTCCTGAATGTCACAGCTGGGGTGGGAGGTGTCTTGGGGACCATCGGTCCCACCATCTTGCGGCCTGGAGGGATTTACATGGTGCCTGGTGTCACAGGTGGGACCTGTGTGGGACCCCAGTCCTAGGTGCACTCCTCACTTGGGAGCCCAGAATGTGCGGGAGTGGACTTTGGGAGTATTTACCAGAAGAGGGAGCTGGGTGTCTGTTCCAGCCCAATAATACCTAAGGATTCCCCATCCTCGCTGTCTACAAGAACAGGCAATGAAAAGCAGTCAATCACACACTGCTGCTGCTGCTAAGTTACCTCAGCCGTGTTCGACTCTGTGCGACCCCATAGACGGCAGCCCACCAGGCTCCCCCATCCCTGGGATTCTCCAGGCAAGAACACATGGCTGAGCAAATAAGGATGGGGCAGGGCGGGGCGGGGCAGGGGAACCCCTGTTTGATACCTAAAGCATCCCAGGGGCTGGTTGAGAAAGAGGATCCTCGTCACTGAGAGTGGAGGAAGTGTTTAAGAAAAGGAACACTGTTTATTAAGTGTCTGAATGAGTGGTTANAAGAACACATGGCTGAGCAAATAAGGATGGGGCAGGGCGGGGCGGGGCAGGGGAACCCCTGTTTGATACCTAAAGCATCCCAGGGGCTGGTTGAGAAAGAGGATCCTCGTCACTGAGAGTGGAGGAAGTGTTTAAGAAAAGGAACACTGTTTATTAAGTGTCTGAATGAGTGGTTAGAAGGGGCTGAGAGGTGGCCTGTGTGTCCGCCCTCACGCAGATATTTTTTCCTGGTTATGCTGAGTGTGATCCAGGGCGTATATAAGGAGCATATAATGTGGATGGGGGTAGGTTTGACCTGACTAGAGGTTGAAGGAGACTCAACTCACCCAAAGAAGTGCTATTTATTTCCCAGGTAAAGCAGGCAAGGAAGGAGGCTCCTGGGGGAGCACAGAAGTGCTAGGGCCCAGTTGTTGTTTAGTTGCTTGCTGCTCTTTTTGCAGCCCCGTGGACTGTAACCCGCAGGCTCCTCTGTTCATGGTATTTCCGGGCTAGAATACTGGAGTGCGTTGCCATTTCTTTCTATAAGGGACCTTCCTGACCCAGGGATCAAGTCTGCGTCTCTTGCATCTCTGGCATTGGCAGGCAGATTGTTTACCACTGGTCCAGAGGTGGGAGCAGTTTAGGGTGTTGGAAGGACAGTTAGGAGGTCAGTGTGGCTGGAGCAGGGGGAGAGAAGGGAGGATGGAGGCAGCTGAGGGTAGGGAAGTTGGAGGGCCTGGGCCACACAGAGGTGCAGAGCATGGCATTGGGTTTTAGAGAATCTGCCTGCGATGTGGGAGGCCTGGGGTTCAATCCCTGGGTCGGGAAGATCCCCAGGAGGAAGAAATGGCAACCCACTCCAGTATTCTTGCCTGGAGAATCCCATGGACTGAGGAGCTACAGTAGCTACTGAGTAGCTACTGGTGGGCTACAGTCTGTGGGGTCACAAAGAGTCGGACACGACTGGGCGACTAACTTTACTTTTATGGTCGAGTTTGGAACAGAGGAGGTCTGTGATTGGGTTTATGATTCTGATAAGCCCCTCTGTGGCTTTCACGGAAAATGTTAATGTCTAGGAGAGCAGTGGACAATGAGCAAGACAGCATCTAATGGAGATGGAAGAGCCTGGACTAACGTGGGGCCCAGGATGCAAGGAAGTGGACACATTACACATATGTCTTTGAAGTGGAGCTGAGGGGGAGTCCTGATGAATGGAGGGGGCTCAACAAGGGGAGAACCAGGCTGAGGTGGGGGTAGGGGCGACATCAGGGGACAGGGGCAACTATGTTTGTTGCAGGAGGGCTAGGTCTCCAAGGGGGCTGTGGCAGGGACACTCATTCGGGATCCTCGACATGTGGGCGAATGCTTTACAGCTTCCACAGTGCCTGGGTAGGCGTGCAGTAGGGCACTGATTTTGTCATCAATCTGATTTTATTTCCTGCCCCTCAAGATAGTCTATAACCTAAAAACAGGTGTTTTGTCTCTTTGGTTCACGGCTGTTTCCCTGGTGCCCAGAGGTGTTCCACCAATGCTGGGAATAAAGGGAATGACCAACCTAGGGAACGACTGGGTGAGGGAACCTGTGTGACCAGGGCGGGGATGGGCAGCAGCTCTGTGCTCCAGCCCCTGAGCCCTGGCCCGACCCTGTAGCCCCACAGGCAGCAGCCGCTACGCCTCCTCAGGGGAGCTGAGCCAAGGCAGTTCCCAGCTGAGCGAGGACTTCGACCCAGATGAGCAGAGCCTGCAGGGCTCTGAGCTAGAGGATGAGCGGGACCGGGACTCCTACCACTCCTGCCACAGCTCGGTCAGCTACCACAAGGACTCGCCACGCTGGGACCAGGATGAGGACGAACTGGATGAGGAGCTGGATGAAGAGCTGGATGAGGACCTGGAGGACTTCCTGGAGGAGGAGGAGGAGCTCCCTGAAGACGAGGAAGACCTGGAGGAGGAGGAGGAGGTGCCGGATGACATCCGAGGCTATGCCATGCGAGAGGAGGTAGCCGTGGCCGAGCCCAAGGACTTCAAGCGTGTCAGCCTCCCACCTGCCGCCCCCGAGAAAGAGGACCAGGCCCCAGCCATGCCCACGGAAGCCCCCGACGTACCCAAGGTGGCCCCTGAGCCAGCCATACCTGAGGAAGTGCCTGCCTCTGAGCAGGAGCCTGAGGCCCCCAAGGCTGCGGAGAGGTAATGGGAAGGGGTTGAGGGTATCACGAGGTCACAGGGTCAGTGGTGTCATGGTAGGGTCAGCGTAGACCTGGGGAATGGGGAGGAGGGCTCTCACAGAGTCATGGGTCTAGGATGGGATAGGAGGGTCTTGGCGGTCAGAAAGGTCTCAGTGGGGTCAGAGTGGGTCAAGCAGGGTCATGAAGGCATCTTGCGGGTTGTGAGGGGCTGGAGGGCTTTCCAGGGTTGGAGAGGTCACAAAAGCACCAGAAGAATCCTGGGCAGATAGGATTACAAAGTTGCAGAAGGTCCAGGAAGGTGGCAAGGGGACACAGGGGGATCTGAAGGTGTCAGAGAGGTGATGGGCATGTGGGAAGTGGGGAGGGAAACTGAGGATGGCCAGAGGCTCCTGGATGGGCCATTGTATCTCTGAAGTGCCAGGGAGGCCATGGAGGGCCCAGCATCACTTAGACAGTGGAGGGTGGAGAGAGTGCTGGCTCTGGAGCATCACGAAACCCCTTGCCTCAGTTTCAGGCCACGAGAAGATGAGGAAGGCCAAGAGGGTCAGGACTCCATGTCCAGAGCCAAGGCCAACTGGCTGCGAGCCTTCAACAAAGTGCGGCTGCAGCTGCAGGAGGTGAGTGGCAGCAGCAGCCTGGGCGTGCCCGCGCCTCACCCACACCCGTGACCAGGCTGGCCGTGCCCACGCCTCACCCACACCCGTGACCAGGCTGGCCGTGCCCGCGCCTCACCCACACCCGTGACCAGGCTGGCTATGCCCGCACTTCACTCACTCCCGTGACTAGGCTGGCCATGCCCGTTTCCCCACTCCTTCCAAGCCCCAGTCTACTACTGTGGTCCTTTCCCTGGCCCTGCCCACGCTAGCCCATGCCACCCACTTCCCCCTTCCTTAGCCCCACCCACGCATGCCCTGGCTCCAGCCCCACCATTCCCAGCTCAGCGCCTGCCCAATCTGACTCCTCCCTGGCCCTACTCATGCCTACCTACTCTCTGGTGCTACCTGCTGGCTCCACCAAGCCACGTCCAACCTCCCCAGGGCAGCCCTGGATTTCTAAGTGGGGAAGAAGGAGAAATGGAGTAGAACCTGGAGCTGAAATTAAGCTGAGAGCATGGCTATGGCCAAGTTCAGGGGCCAGGTTCATGGACAGGGAAACAGGCCAGAGATAGGAATGGACGTCTGGGTTAGGGCAGCAGCCAAACATTAGTGTTCAGGGTTAGACTTGGTGTTAGGGGAAGAGGTCAATGCTTGGAGTCACATTGGGTGTCAGTGTTGGGATCAGAGAAAGGTCTGAAATCTGATCAGTATTGGAAAAGGAATTAGGTGAAAAACAGAATTAATGTCAGGTCAGGATAACTGTCCTAATGGGCAGCAGGAATGAGGCCATTCATTCACTGCTTTATTCATTCTGCCTTCTCTGGGCTGGGGACAGAGCAGTGTTGTTATCCAGAGTGACCTCCCAAACTGGGGTGAGGCTGGCAGGAAGAGGAGGTCCTAAACAGACTCCCAAAGTCTCAGACCAGCAATTATCAGAGCTGCAAAAGTTTCAAGTCAAATTTCTTATCAGTTGTGCAATAGAATTTTCTTTTACTCTACATTCCCGTGGCTCTAGATTCAAAGAGTAGCAAAGAATATACTGCGAAAAGGCTATTGACTAACTTTCCCTAAGTCAACAGATTAAATGAAAATGCAGCAGCTACCCTTGTAATGAAACTAACAATATAGCAAGAAAAAATAAACATGAGTGGGACCTCTGGGTTTCATAGAAGGGGCGTAAAGCTAATCTGGCAATCAGGAAAACTCACTGAAGGAGGTGATACTTAGAATGAAGTGATATTCAAAATACTTTAACAGTATTTCAGGAGAAAGTTCCAGACCATTCTCCCTGCCGCTGCCACCCTCCCCCCCCCCCTGCGCCCCCATGATGCCACCCTTTAGTTGCATGNAAAACTCACTGAAGGAGGTGATACTTAGAATGAAGTGATATTCAAAATACTTTAACAGTATTTCAGGAGAAAGTTCCAGACCATTCTCCCTGCCGCTGCCACCCCCCCCCCCCCCCTGCGCCCCCATGATGCCACCCTTTAGTTGCATGGTGGCAGGTGTTGACTTTGGGTCTAAAGTGAAAGTGAAAGTGAAGTCGTCACTCAGTCGTGTCCAACCCTTTGCAACCCCATGGACTACCAGGCTCCTCCCTCTATGGGATTCTCCAGGCAAGAGTACTGCAGTGGGTTGCCATTTCCTTCTCCAGGGGATCTTCCCACCCCAGGGATCGAACCTGGGTCTCCCGCATTTCAGGCAGACGTTTTAACCTCTGAGCCACCAGGGAAGTCCGACTTTGGGTCTAGCTGAGACCTAAATGATAGATGGAGGCTGGTTGAGAATGAAGGTGGGAAGGCATACAGAAAGGTGGTGCAGCTTGGGCAAAGGCCCTGGCGCATGAGATCAGATAATCGGGTGAGATAATCAAATAATAGGATCTTGTGAATGTTGAGCCAGCCTCTGAGAATTCCAGGACTATAGAGCATGAGCTGTTGGGCTTGAGATGATGCTCGAAAAAGTCCTCCATTTTCACAGACAAGAGGACTAAAGTTCACTGCAATTGGTGGCAGAGTATCTCCTTTCTTCTCATTTTACAGATGGATAAACTGAGGCCCAGAAAAAGTCAGTGAGTTCCCTAAGGATACACAGTGAGGACTAGGACCCAGGCTTTCTGACTCCCAGCACAAAGGGGAGATGGTTGTGGGTGTGGTACCTGTGCTGACCTGGGAAGGGACAACCATACTGACTCTATCTATCTGTCCTGCAGGCCCGGGGAGAAGGAGAAATGTCCAAGTCCCTGTGGTTCAAAGGCGGGTGAGTAATGGATCTTGGTGGGGAGAAAGAGGAAGTTTTGAATCCAGGGCCTGAGGCTGCTTCGCACCATAGCCTCAGCCCAACCAGAGCAGGGAGAGATTCCATTTAGACAGGAGACAGATTGAGCATGAGTGAAAGATACTCATGACCAGCATGAGCCAAAGATAGTAACACATCAGATCCTCACAATGAACCCATGGGGGCCCACTACCCCTATTTTACAGATGATAAAACTGAGTCCAGAGAGGTCTTGCCCAAGCCACTCATATAATTCAAGACCATTTCCCCCTAGACAAAATGCAAGGTAAAGAAGAAACCCACTTCCTGCATGATACAGCTGCAGCCTTGGAGTGAATTTTTTGCTTCAATTCTGCATTTCTCAGAATTTTGCTACAATTGCTGGCTGTTTCATGACACTAGTTGTTCTTACATGGAACATTTTCCATGTCTAGTTTCTTAAGTTACAGATTTTCCGGGGTGCTTTTTCAGCATTTTACATGCCAGCACAATGCAATCCTTAACCCTGGGGAGATTAAGTGTGGTTAGGGGATGCGAAAGATGTCTGTAAATTGCACTAATATTTTAAATGGCAGCTGGAGAGTTCCTCCTTTCTCTTGTACATACTTTGAAGCTGTGACTCCTGGGTGGGCAAGTGTTCCAGGTGGGGAGCCCTGGAAGCAGGGTCTGAAAGTGGGGCTCCTGTGTGCATAGCTTATGCAGGAAGCACTCTCAAGAGTCACAGGCAGGGCCAGGCAGAGGAAGCAGCCAAGCAGAGACAGAGTTCAGCCCTCTCCAAGCCTCTGTCTGATCCTTCAGGGAGCTGGTGCATGAATAGCACCCCAGGGCTTGTCCAGGGTCATTGGCCGCAGGCATCACTCTCATTGGCCAATGGGAACATTCAGGAGTGTAACCACACCTGAATTGTCTCCGGGATTAGTCTCTCAGTAAAGTGAATTTGGACAGCTATGCCAAAGCAGCAGAGAGGAAATAGCACATATACCATTTCCTGTTTCCTTCTTCCCATGGGCTTTGAAGTCCCTTCTTCCAGGATAGACTTTAAATATGCACATATATTTCCAATTTTGAACATAAAGTTTTCATTGATTTCTTAAATATATTTTTATTTAGATTTGTCTTAATTCGAACTTTCATTAAATGTGGGCAACTGCATCATCTCCCCATTCCTCAGACCAGGAAGTTGAGGCCCAGTGTCTTCGTTTCTTAGGGCTGTCATAACAAACTGCCACACACAGGGCCCTTAAAGCAACAGCATTTATCCTCTTGTGGTTCTTGGAGGCCAGAATTCCAAAACCAAAGTGTTGGCAAGGGTCATACTGACATCTGTAGGGGAGAATCCTTGCTTTTCTAGCTTCTGGTAGTTAGTTGTTGGAAGCCCCTGGTATTCCTTGGGTGATAAACGAGTCCCTCCAGTCTCTGCCCCTATTATCACACCACCATCTTCTCCTCGTGGGTCTCTCTTCTTATAAAGGTACCACTTATATTGAATTAGGAGTCCTACTCCAGTACGATCTTGCCTTAACTAATTATTCCTGCAATGACTCTATTTCCAAATAAGCTTCCATTCTGAGATACTGGGGGTTAGGTCTTCAGTGTATCTTTTGAGGAGGCATAATTCAATCCTTAATACCTGGGGAGATCAGGTATCCTCCCCAGGGCTAAGCTAATGTCTGCTGAAGGAAGGGGGACCTCCCTGGGCCCTTGACGTCACTGGATGTCTTGCAGCCCTGGCGGTGGTCTCATCATCATTGATAGCATGCCGGACATCCGCAAGAGGAAGCCAATCCCACTCGTGAGCGACCTGGTGAGCGCCTGTGCCCTCCCCTCCCCCAGCAGAGCACCCCTGCCTCAGGCAGTGCTCAACCTGTACAACTGCCCATGGCAGACCTGGGGCGAGGGGCTGGCCAGGCATTCTCTGAGACTAATGTGATCTGATTTCTATTCTGTGCGCTACATGGACGCTTCAGGCCATGGTGAGTGATGGCGACTCAGGCCCTTGAACATCCTCCCCAGGCCCCCACCCGGCACTGGGATCTTCCAGCTGGCCCCCAGCACGTGGGTTCTGGGGAGGGAGCCTTGCCATGTCCTGCAGTTCACTGGTGGGGAAGAAAGCAGGTGGCTCCCCACTTTGGTTCATGCTGTGGCTGGTGACCACGGCCAGGTGTAGTTCCCGAGTCTGGTCCCTGGTGGTGAGGGATGGCTGAGTCAGAGATGTGGAGCTGCTCCCCTTCCAGGGTCTCTTCTAACCTGGAGCTTCTGTTACTTCCCAATTTTTTTTTTTTTTTTTTTTTCCATTATGCTCTCACTGCTGTGACCTGTTTCCTGTTTGTGGCTGTGACCTGAATCGGTGGTTGGTGGCCTCAAACCGCGGATTCTGCTTGCGGTGATAACCCCTGGTGTCAATGGACCCCTTCTGACTCCCTTGGTGACTTCCCTGTTTCCAGTCCCTTGTCCAGTCCAGAAAAGCAGGCATTACCTCGGCCTTGGCATCCAGCACTTTGAACAACGAAGAGCTGGTGCGTGGGGCTCTTTTCCCCAGGTTGGAGGGTGGACTGGGCTGGGGGCTCCTGGAGGAAAGGAAGTGGTGTGTGGCAGAGACAGACACTCCTCACTTTACAGAATTCGACAACACAGCAGCATACTCTATGCACTGAAACCATGGATTCCGACAGTGTGGAGGTGGGGGGGGGGCCGGGGACTTTACCATACTCAGCAAGCCGGGGTGGAAGGGGGAGAAGGAGAGGGAAGAAGCCAGTGTCCCCAGGTTAGGGCTCTATGTCACATGCTCTGCTTCCCCTGCAGAAAAATCACGTTTACAAGAAGACCCTGCAAGCCTTAATCTACCCCATCTCGTGCACGACGCCACACAACTTCGAGGTGTGGACGGCCACCACACCCACCTATTGCTACGAGTGTGAGGGGCTGCTGTGGGGCATCGCGCGGCAGGGCATGCGCTGTACCGAGTGCGGTGTCAAGTGCCACGAGAAGTGCCAGGACCTGCTCAATGCAGACTGTCTGCAGCGTGAGTGCTGGACGCTGGCGGGAGCGGAGCGGAGACCAAGGGCAGGGACTGTGAATGAGAGGGGCGGGGCTCTGACGAGGGGCGGGGCGAGGCGGAGCTATGCTGCTGGACCGTGTTGGGGAGTATTGAGAAGGGAGAAGTGCAGGAGGTCCTAAAGGGGCGGGGCAGGACTCAGGGAGGAGCTAAACTGTACACTATGGAACGATGCGTGTGCTTGCTCGGTCGTGTCGGACTCCGCGACCCCACGAACTGCAGCCCGCCAGGTTCCTCTGTCCATGAAGATTCTCCAGGCAAGAATACTGGAGTAGGCTGCCATGCCCTTCTCCACGTTTGGCAGGAGAGTTCTTTTCCACTAGCGCCACCTAGGAAGCGAATAACTGTACAAGGGGCAGGCTTAATGGGAGGTAGAGGTTTTCCACAGAAAAAAATGGATTATGGTTAGGGTTAACTCAAAGAAGACTCAAGTTGGGCAGAGGAGTAAGAGAAGGGCAGGGACTGGGCAAGGGCTGGGGTCAGAGCAGGAGGGGACTCACGCGGACAGGAGGGGCCGACAGAGGGTGGGAACTTTAGGAGGAAAAGTCTGTTTCGGGGAGGATTTAGGGAGCTGGTAGGAGCTCTGGTATCTCTAATACTTCCCAAGTAGCTCAGTGGTAAAAAAAATTCGCCTGCCAATGCAGGAGACTTGGGTTCAGTCTCTGTGTCTGGAAGATCCGCTGGAGAAGGAAAATGTGGGTTGCCACCCACTCCAGTATTCTTGCCTGGAAAATCCTATGGACAGAGGAGTCTGGCCGGCTACAGTTCATAGGGTCTCAAAGAGTCGGACACAACTGAGCACGCACCGCTATCTCTAGCTTGGGGTCGAGGACTCACCTGAACCCCGTATCCGTGGCAGCGGACGAGGAAGCCCTGGAGTGAGAATCAGGGCTGTCGCTTCTGGGAGGGGGTGCACTGTGTAAGGTGACGCCTGTCTGGGTCCATCCGCAGGGGCGGCGGAGAAGAGCTCCAAGCACGGGGCGGAGGACCGGACGCAGAACATCATCATGGTGCTCAAGGACCGCATGAAGATCCGGGAGCGCAACAAGCCCGAGATCTTCGAGCTCATCCAGGAGATCTTCGCGGTGACCAAGACTGCACACACGCAGCAGATGAAGGCGGTTAAACAGAGCGTGCTGGACGGAACATCCAAGTGGTCGGCCAAGATCAGCATCACTGGTGAGGCCGCGGAGTGGGGGAGGGGCTGCCACGGGGTCTCGTCTTAGCCTCCTGTGCTCCCTCCCACGCTCCTTCCTTCCCTTTGCTACACATATCTGAGGGTTTCCGTGGCTTTCTCATGGCTGGGTGTACGCGTTTGCGCCCACAGTTGGGCACATATGTCTCCAAACTCTGGGTTCGTAGACGCCAGAACCAGACCTGAAGAAGAGATGAGGGCAAGCAGTTTATCTGGGAAGTGAACCCAGGAAGCACCCAGGAATATTGGGAAGTGACACCAGGAGGGAATAAGGCCTACCAACTGGCTCTAGTGGTAAAGAACCTGCCTGCCAACGCAGGAGACATAAGAGATGCAAGTTTGATTCCTGGGTCGGGAACACCTCCTAGAGGAGGGCATGGCAACCCACTCCAGTATTCTTGCCTGGAGAATCCCATGGACAGAGGGGATGTAGGGCTACAGTCCATAGGGTCGCAGAGTCAGACACGGCAAGCGATTTAGCATGCGCGCAGGGTGCCACCAAGCAAGCGCTGTAGTGGATGTAGGGACACCTGCAACCACTAGGGGACAGTATTGAGCTCCCAGACCTGAGAGGTCCTTCCCAGGGGCTGGGGCCTTGTAGTGTTTATCCGTTCCTCACCCTCCTTGGGATTTCCCGGGAAACAGATGACAAGATGAGGACTTCAGGGCAGATGGGTATCCGGGATGTTGTCCCAGAAAGTCCCAGTGGGAGATGGAGACTTGGATGGAGTGGGAGATGCCAGCAGGAAGGATTTAAACAAGTAGTTGAGCAGGACTTCCAGACCCTCCCTGAATTTGGGAGCAGGGAGGTAAGAAGCCCAGAGGAGGATGCCAATCAGGTCATACTGTGGGCAACTGGCAGCTCAATCCTTCTGGGGACTTTATGGGGGCAATGTAGAGCATATGCCTGAGAGTGACCCGCCCCAGGGGTGATCCTGGGACACCTTCACCTTCTTCACTGGGTGAGGTTTTCCCCGGTTGTTAAAGGGCGAGCACGTCGCACACGCGCAGTGGGTATGCTTACGGCTCCCGTGGCCAGGGCAAAGCCCTCGGTCCTCGGCACGGGGGTTCCCTGTGGAGCCTGTGGGAGTGACTGTTCTTGGCCTGCCTACTCCTGGAGCCCACATTTATATTTGTTTTGTGTGTCTTCCAGTGGTCTGTGCCCAGGGCTTGCAAGCAAAGGACAAGACGGGATCCAGTGACCCCTATGTCACCGTCCAGGTTGGGAAAACCAAGAAACGGACAAAAACCATCTATGGAAACTTGAACCCCGTGTGGGAGGAGAACTTTCACTTGTAAGTGTCTGGCTGCGGCCCCCCATTCGGAGCTTCCTGTGGGGGCAGCTGAAGGCGGCGGGGGTGGAGGGGGGCGGCCTCAAGAGCCCTGCCCCGACCTCCCCCTCCCCTCTGCAGTGAATGCCACAACTCCTCAGACCGAATTAAGGTGCGCGTCTGGGATGAGGACGATGATATCAAATCTCGCGTGAAGCAGCGGTTCAAGAGGGAATCCGATGACTTCCTGGGTCAGACGATCATCGAGGTGCGGACACTCAGTGGCGAGATGGACGTGTGGTACAACCTGGGTGAGCAAGGGTGGGGTTCGTGGGGGGCAGGGAAGGGGAGTCCCAGCCGAAGTGGGGAGCCCGGCTGGAGGGAAGAGAGTGTGTCCAGAGGAGTTAGTCTAGGAGCCCAGTCTAACGCAGGAGGCAGGCTCTGTGCGGTCCCATCTGATGAGGAAGGCAGAGACTGTGAGCCCAGTCTGAGAGGAGCAGCAAGCCCCCAGGCTGAGAGGGTGCGCAGAACCTAGGCATCTCTTAGTTCAGTTTGGGAGAATGAGGGAGGGACAGAATCTCCATATCCCATTCTGATGCGGGAGGCAGAAACAAGACCAGTGGATCCTACTGCAAGGAGAGAGGCCCAGAGCCAGGCATCTAAACTAAGAAGGGGAATTGAACTTTGAGAATCCAGCCTACGGGAAGAGGGGAGAGGTAGATTTGGGGATTCCTAATCTGAGAGCGGGGGCTGTAGACCCAAGAACTCTAAGAAGATGAGTAGGATTTGTGAGCCCAAACCAAGGGCAGAGAAAGAACCCCAGTCTGAGAGGGGTGAGTGGAGTCTTGGAACTTCTTCGTTTGGTTAGAGGAAATCTAGATCTCCCATTCTGATGGGGGAGGCAGGAAGCAAGACCTGAGGATACTAGTTTGAGGACAGAGGCACAGATCCAGGAATCCTGTCTAAGAGGATCAATCAATTAGATTCTGCGGAGCTTGATCTGATGAGGAAGACAGAGTCTGAGAGCTCAGCCTCGGGAAGAAGCAGGCTCTGAGTATAAAGGAGATGCAAACCAAGGCATTTAATCTGGGAGAGGGATCTGGGATCCTAGTTAGAAGGCAGACACAGGGCTTAAGGATTCTAGTCTAATGGGAGAGACACAAGTCTAGGGAGCCAATCTAAGGAGAAACTCCTAGTCCTCGTCAAGGAGTCTGGAAGGCCTCCTAGGCCTCATCAAGGAGTCTGGGAGGCCTGCAGTTCTGCATATGTGAAAGTAGCCTGGGGCTATTTTGGGAAGTTCTGACACTGCCATCATTTCTGCTCTGCAGACAAGCGGACTGACAAATCTGCTGTGTCGGGTGCCATCCGGCTGCACATCAGTGTGGAGATCAAAGGCGAAGAAAAAGTGGCTCCATACCACGTCCAGTACACCTGTTTGCATGAGGTGAGGCCGGCTGCTCCACCTTGCCTTTGAAGTCCACCTTCATCCCCCACGTTCCCTCCACTCACCACTGCTGCCTGCCCCAGCTTCTTCTTCCTCTTTCTGACCACACCGTCCACAACTCCTCTGGGCCTCTGAGACTGTCCCCCATGCCATTCTTTCTGCTCCAAAAACTCCTCCCCATCAATCAAGTTCCATCTTCAGGCCCCCCTCCTCTGGGAAGGGGAATGGACTCCCACCAGCAAACTCTAGGTCTTCCATCTGTCTCAGCCTGAACATTCACAGTTAGGTTCTTTGTGCCAACGTTTGTCTCTTCTGACTGCCTGGGGGTTCCTGGAGAGAACTCAGTTTGTTGGTTGAATGGATGAAGGAGTACTGAGTGGATAAAAAGTGTGTGAAAAGATGAAAGGATGGGTGGATGGATGTGTGGTTGAATTGTTGGAAGTACAGATGAGTTGAATTGGTGAACTGGAGATAGTTGGATAGATAGATGGGTGAGTAGATGGATGGACAGATGATGGATGGAAAGATGGATGAATGAATAAATTAATGGGTGGATAGATGGGTGATGGATGGTTGAATGGGTTGATAAATTATTAAATGGAGAGATTAAGCTGTGGGTAGTTAGATGGGATAGAAGGATATGTAGTTGAATTAGTTAGAGGGAAGTTTGTGTAGATCGGTGAATTTGGGGGTTGTTGGAATGGTGGGTAGGTAGGAGAGTAGATAGATGAATGGATGGAAGGAAGCGTGGGTGGATGCATGTCTGGTTCAACTACTGGAAGTGTAGATGTGTGGATGGGAGAATTTGGGAGGAGGTGGGTGGATGTGTAGGTGCCCAGAGAGGTGAGTGATAGATGGGTGGATTGATGGTTGATGGGTGGAAGGATGAATTATTGGATAGACAGTGAGGTTGTGGGTAAATGTACGAGATGGATGTGTGGTTGAATTTTTGAAAGAGTGGATAAGTGAATAGGTAGGCTTTGGGGTAGTTGTATTGATGGGTAAATGAGTAGATGGATAGCAAGATGGATAGGTGGGTAGATGGGTGGATGGACAGACGTACAGATGGATGGATGTGTAACTGAACTGTTGGAAGGATGGATGAGAACTGAAATTTGGGGTAGTTGGATGGATGGGCCAAAGAGATGAAGGAGTTAGTGAGTAAGCAGATCAGTGAATGAGGTAAGCTGCCCTCTACCTGGGATCTCTGGCCCTTTGTGTCCCCTTGTACTCTCGATGACACCTTCTCCCTTGTGGTGGCAGAACCTGTTCCACTTCGTGACAGACGTGCAGAACAATGGGGTCGTGAAGATCCCAGATGCCAAGGGTGATGACGCCTGGAAAGTTTACTATGATGAGACAGCCCAGGAGATTGTGGATGAATTTGCCATGCGCTACGGTGTCGAGTCCATCTACCAAGCCATGACGTAAGGCTGCAGGCTGGGGTGGACGTGAGGGTGCAGGAAACTGGGGGGAGGGGTGGTTGCCAAGAGGACACTGTCAGATCTGGAGTGGAAGGGCGTCTTGGGAGGGGAATCCAGAGAGAAGATGAGTGTGGTCGGGGTTCTGTAATTTTCCTGGAGGCTAGAGAAGTGTCATTGGTGGGAGCCTGAGTGACAAGGATGAGAGCTGGACATCGAGGCAGAGATAGGGCAGTTCAGAGAAACTCAGAGGGCAGAATCAAGCCGAGGGTAAGGGGATGGTTTGACGGGTTGAGGGGCTGTCTTAGAGGCATTCTGGGGTCTGGACACCAGACCCAGTGCTTCCCATTCCCTCCTACCAGCCACTTTGCCTGCCTCTCTTCCAAGTACATGTGTCCCGGGGTGCCTGCCGTCATGAGCACCCTGCTTGCCAACATCAACGCCTATTATGCTCACACCACCGCCTCCACCAACGTGTCTGCCTCCGACCGCTTCGCCGCCTCCAACTTTGGGGTCAGTTCCAGGAGCAGAGGCCTAGAGATAGGGGAGAGCTTGACCCTGTGCCGGTCAGACCTCATGTGACTCCCAGATCCCCAGTCTGGACCTCACTTGCTGTGTGACTTTGCACCATTCAGTTCCCCTCTCTGAGCCTAATTTTGCCCCTGTGTTGAATGGAAATGGGTGTTATGAGGGGTCAGTTCAACAGTGGGTGGGGTGCGCATAGTGTATAGCAACCTCTTAGCCAGTATGTCGGCCAACTTTGGCCAGTACGCTTGATCCCCAAGTCCCTGCTTTCACCCAACCTCCTCCTCCATCTCTGCTTCCTTAGAAAGAGCGCTTTGTGAAGCTCCTGGACCAGCTGCATAACTCCCTGCGGATTGACCTTTCCATGTATCGGGTGAGAAGTGCACGTATGGCGACTCGCTCAGCACATGCGTGTGTGTGCCTGAGGAGACTGCTCCCAGCAAGCATGCATATCGGAGGACCCGTCTTAACATGTGGAATGTGTTCCTCCAACACACGTGCACGTTTGTGGGCAGCACCTGCTCAGCACGTTTAGTACATGCAAGAAGATACCCCCAGATACTTCAAGGTGTTCTCAATTGCCCCTAACACACCTCTTGAAACTTGGAGGCTCTTGTGTCTCCCCTAAAACATGATCTCCCATCAACCCCTAGCCTTCTTCCATAACCCCACCTCCCTCCCATAGAATAACTTCCCAGCCAGCAGCCCAGAGAGACTCCAGGACCTCAAATCCACTGTGGACCTTCTCACCAGCATCACCTTCTTTCGGATGAAGGTAGGTAAGGGGACCTAGTTCCATTAGTTCTCCGAGAAGGATACTCCAGGACTCTTAGGTCCTAAATAAGTAACATTTGGTCTGGAAAGCAGGGCCCTTTCTCAGTGACCCTGTGCTTTCATATTGCTATATCATTTCCTTAAACACAGATCCACCTGTAGCCACTTTCTGGGTACCTCCTGTCCCAGTTTTGCACAACCATGCCTTTCTCCCTTCCTCCCTCCAGGTACAGGAACTCCAGAGCCCACCCCGAGCCAGCCAGGTGGTGAAGGACTGTGTAAAAGCCTGCCTCAACTCTACTTATGAGTACATCTTCAACAATTGTCATGAACTCTATAGTCGAGAGTACCAGACTGACCCGGTGAGGACCCCAGATGAGGCAGAAGGGACCAGGGGGCTCTAACTAGACCCTGGTCTGAGTCTTATTCCCAAGTGATTTAACTCTTCTCAATCTCTGTATCTTCCCCTGTAAAATGGAGTCATAAACCCACACCTCAGGATTGAGGAGGAAATTCAATGAGATGCAAGCTTTAGATAAAGTATAGTTAAGTGCTTAGCATCTGGTATACAGTACGAGCTCAATCAGTTTGGTTTTGGGGGCTTCCCAGGTAGCTCAGTGGTAAAGAATCTGCTTGCCAATACAGGAGCCACAGTAGTCAAAAGTTCAAACCCTGGGTTTGAAAGGTCCCCTGGAGGAGGAAATGGCAAACCGCCTGGCAGGCTACAGTCCATGGGATCACAAAGAACCCGATATGACTGAAGCGTCGGAGCACAAACTTGGTTGAGTCTGGCATAGTACAATATGCCTGCAGTAGAGTCCCTGTTCAATAAATGTTGAGTTGAATTGAATTTCTTCAATTCAGTCTTGAACTCAATTTATTTGAGTATTTATTTATTTATTTATTTGCAATCTTTCAACACATTGTTTACACATAAAATATCCCAGGATTGTCAATGCAGTCAAGGAGTTTATACTCTATTGGGGGTAAAGTGTATAAAGTATTAGCTAATTAGAATTATTAGCACTGGGATGGAGAAATCACAAGAGGCTGTGGGAGCTGAGCCCTTGCATCAGCTTGGGCTTCTGATGAGAGATAACACATAAGCTGAATTCAGCTCAATTTTCTTTTATTCTATTTATTTACATTCAAATGACTTGAGTTGAAATCAAGTAGCTCTTAACTGGGTTGGGATGAAGTAGATTAAACTGAGTTTGGTTTAGCTCAATTATTAAAATAATAACTCAGTTTAGGTCTGTTTATTTCTATTCACTTGACTTAAGTTAAAATTGCTCTAGGCTAATTAAGTGAGCATCACCAAGTTGGACTCAGTTGAGTAAAAATCTATTCATTTCCATTTAGTTTATTTGAAATGGTTCTTGACTGGGTTGAATTGACTTGAGTTAGGATGAGCTTGACTGTTAGATCAGGTATAGTTGAGTTCAGTTGAGTTGGACTTATTTCAGTTGAGTTTAACTACCAATATTCTCATTTCCATTGATTGACCAAAGTTGGATTGAGTTGGCCTGAGTATGTTAGGCTGAGATAAGTAGGTGAAGTTGGATTGGGTTGACTTGGGTTGAACTGAATTAGATTACTTTAGGTTGGATTGAGTTCACATTGATGTATTTCCATTATTTTGATTTAGATTGATGTTGATCTTGGGCACATTGGTTAGGTTCAATCCAGTTGGATTCATCTGAGTTTAATTCAATCCTGTTAAGTTTAATTCTATTCATTCAGTGTAATTGGCCCTGTTCCACTGAATTAACTCTGAGAACTGCCATCTGTTAAGCTGAGTAGTCCTGATTTGCATTTATTTTGATTCTGTTTGGTTTAGTGGGCTTGAGTTTGTTCAACTAAATTCAGTTCCACTTGTTTTCATGAGTCTCATTAAGCTTCGTGAGCTGTGTGGACATGAGCTCTCTTGGGGCCTGTTCTGTTGTTGTTGTTCATTCGCTAAGTCGTGTTTGACTCTTTTTGACCCCATGGACTGCATGCCAGGCTTCCCCGTCCTCCACTGTCTTCCAGACTTTGCTCAAACTCATGTCCATTGAGGCCAGTTTATGAGTTTAATTCCTTATCAAGAAGACCTCCCACCTGAATCATACACATGTTAATTGGGCCCTTCCTCCCTAACCTCCTGCCCCTCAATAATGAACTGTCTGAGCTCCCTACCCCTGAACCCTTGGTGACCAACATCCCCACGGTTCTTTCCAGGCCAAGAAAGGGGAAGTTCCCCCAGAGGAACAGGGCCCCAGCATCAAGAACCTCGACTTCTGGTCCAAGCTGATCACTCTCATAGTGTCCATCATTGAGGAAGACAAAAATTCGTACACTCCCTGCCTCAACCAGTGAGTCCTGTGTCTGTGTAATTAATTATCTGGAGGTCATCATGAATGTGTGTCACAATGTTGTGTCTTGTGTGTAAAGGCAACCCTGTCTAATTATATGTGAAATGTGTTTATGGGGACAACCGTGCTTGCGGTGGTGTATGGATGAAATGCAGCGTAATTTGCAAACAGAATTGTGCATATGTACACAACCACTGGTCTAGTCAGACATGTACTTTCTATGTGTTGATGTACGTAACAGTGTGTACCTGTATATATAATTTTATGTGTCTGTAGGTTCAGAAATAACAATAGTGTTGCTCGAGTATTCCCTGTGTGTTAGATACTCTACTAAATCTTTTGTATGTACATTGCATTATCTCTTACGGGTGTGAGTGTAATTTTGTGTGTAGTTGTGGCCTGTGGGTTTAGTTGTTATTTGTGTACAGTTGTATACATTAATATGTGATGTGAATTGGGTAATTATGTATGAATGTGTGCACAGTTTTGGTTTGTGGCTTCACATGTCTGCAGAATTTTCATCTGTGTTAACTGAGTGAGTGCTTGTGTTTCCTTGCTCCCTGAGGTGAATGCTAGAAGGGCTCCTGACTCTGGAGTGCCAGCATCTCTTGGTTACTCAAGTATTAAGTTAAGATCAGGGATTTTGGATGAATGGACCAAAGGGTGGACAGATGAAGGGATGTATGGACAGGTGAATGGAGATGGATAGATGAATAGATGGATATGTAGACAGGTGGATGAATGGATGGGTGAATGAATAGATGGGTGGATGAATGGATGGGTGGATGAATAGATGGATGGATAGACAGATGGCTGGCTGGATAAACAGATGGATTAATAGGTGGATGGATGAATAGATTGGTGGACGGACAGTTGGGTGAGTAAAGAAATGAATGCAGGAATAGATGGGTGGTGAGATGGGGGGATGGGTGAATAGACAGATGGATGAGTGGGGTAACGAATGAATGGCGGATGGGTAGGTGGAGGCTCAGAGGGAAGCAGGCCTCAGTGCAGAGTCACTTAGCAAGTCAGCAGCTATGCGTGAACTTGAATCCAGACCTCTTGCCTGTCCCACACTACCCTCTAGAACTGGGAAGGCCAAGCAGCCTGTCTGCTTCTGTCTGCCAAGGTTTCATACTTCATGACCTTCACTAGGTTTCCCCAGGAGCTGAACGTGGGTAAAATCAGCGCTGAAGTGATGTGGAATCTGTTTGCCCAGGATATGAAGTATGCAATGGAGGGTGAGTGCCCCACCCCAACATCTCCCAGCCTAGAAGCAGCGGTTAGCTGTGCCTCAGTGTCCCCTCTAAGGTTGTGAGTTCCCTGGTCCCTCGTATTAAGGTCAGACCTCAGTGGTGGCCAGAGCGAGCACTGCCAAAGCAGAGAGTGGTAGACACCTCCGGCTAAGTTGCCCCCTTGCTCTCCCCACCAGAGCATGATAAGCATCGCCTATGCAAGAGTGCCGACTACATGAACCTCCACTTCAAGGTCAAATGGCTCTACAATGAGTATGTGGCTGAGCTGCCTGCCTTTAAGGACCGAGTGCCCGAGTATCCTGCGTAAGTCCCCTGTCCTGAGCCCAAGCCAGAACTGCAGTGCTGACGGCTAGACTGAAGTCCCAGATGGGAGAATTGACATCTTCCAAGTTCCCTGGGCATCAGACAGCGAGACTGATGTCCCAGGCAGGAGAGCTGACCTCCTCAGAGCTTCCTGGGCATCAGGGGGGCACAGATGGGGTACAATCTCAGTGTTCTCCACTCTCAGCTGTTGAACTATGGACTTCTCTAGCCAGACAGTTAATGATCAGAAGATCCAGGAACCATGCTGAGCAGTCCCACTTGTTCTTTCTCCTTTAATCCTTTCGCCAATTCTATGAGGTAGAAGTATTGTCATTTCTACTTTGTGGATTGAAATATAGAGGATAAAATACTGAAGGATTTGCCCAAGGTAATGTCCAATTAGTGACAGAGCCAGGATTTGACCTTGGGATGTCTGACTCTTAGGCTGTGTTGGAGAGTGGGATGGTCACCATTTACCAGGACCTACTGTGTGCTATATCAGGATCTCAGAGAATAAACCCACTTGCCCAAAAGCAGTTTATCCACCAGGATCCCACATGTCCGGGCCTTGCTCTGACAATGGTCATTCAGTCCATTTCAAGAGTGAAGTAGAGGGGAACTGGGGAGTGGCCACCCAGGCCATAGGTGAGTCTGAGCAGAGGACCAGGGAGACAAGAGATGGCAGGGCCCCATCTTGGCTATCCATTCCAGGTGGTTTGAGCCCTTTGTCATCCAGTGGCTGGACGAGAATGAGGAAGTGTCCCGAGATTTCTTGCATGGAGCCCTGGAGAGAGACAAGAAGGACGGGGTAAGAAAACTGATCCACCACCAAGCTTCCAGTCTGCCCACAGTGGCCTCACTACTTCTGGGGTCCATTGAGATCCAATTTGGGGGCAAAACTGCCCTTGGGTTGAAGCCAGTCTCTGGAAAACATGTCCACCGTTGTCTTGTTCACAGTGTTGATGGGTCTTTTGTTCCTCTGTCAAATGAATGAGAGTTTATCAAGCCTGACCCATCCCCCTGTGTCCACCTCTGAGTCTTGGCTCTGAGTTCACCTTGCCTACTATCCATCTCACTGTCATCCCAGGGCATTCTGGTTCTCCCTGTAAAGCAGGAGGGTTGGACTGCAGAGACTGTCTGGCTCTGACCTCTCTCCTCCCTCCATCCACCCTTCCGATGCAGTTCCAGCAGACTTCAGAGCATGCCCTGTTCTCCTGCTCCGTGGTGGATGTCTTCTCCCAGCTCAACCAGAGCTTTGAGATCATCAAGAAACTCGAGTGTCCTGACCCCCAGATTGTGGGGCACTACATGAGGCGCTTTGCCAAGGTTTGGGGGTGTGGATGGGGTCCAGGTGGGGGATGGAATAGGGTCAAAGTTGGGGTTGGTGTTGAGGTGGGATTGAGGTCAAGGTTGGGGTTGTTGATATCACTGGTATTAAGGTAGGGGTTGATGCCAGTGTTGGGATTGGTCATGCCATAGACATTGGAGTTATGGCTGGAGTTTGGGGTTGGGATTCGAGGTTGGAGGTTGGGTTGAGGTTAGGGTTGAGGTCATTGAGATTGGAGTTGAAGTTGGGATCAGGGTTTGGGTTGAGAGGTTGAGGTTGAGGTCAGGGTCATAGTCAAAGTTGGAGATGAATTCGGACCTGGGGTCAGGGTTAGGGGTGAGATTGAGATTTGGGTTTGTTTTTGGGTTACTGTTAGGACTGGGAGTCAATCAGACATTGAGTTTGGAGTGAGTATTGGGATTTATACAGAACGTAAGCAGATGTTGAGGTGAGTTTGAAGGTTGGGGCCATTGACCTGGGGTTGAAGTTCAGTTGGATTGACTTTAACCTGGGGCAAAGTTGAGGATTGTAGATAGAATTGGGGTTCAATTTGGGACTGAGTTATGCTTGTGCTGGGGGTTAGGTTAACATGACTTCTGGGTTGCTCTGAAGAGGAGCTATGTCTGTGTGAAACAGTCATCTTCACTGGTGATGTCTCCCCTTCGTCGTGATGGTCATCCTGGGTGGAGAATTCGCCCAGCCCGGTGGTC
Source organism: Neotragus moschatus (assembly GCA_006410615.1). Classification (NCBI taxonomy): domain Eukaryota; kingdom Metazoa; phylum Chordata; class Mammalia; order Artiodactyla; family Bovidae; genus Neotragus; species Neotragus moschatus. The sequence goes on along the minus strand of SJYA01003574.1, from coordinate 58,812 downwards.
ATCTTAGGTGCTAGTAGGGATTCAGGTTCATCCCTGATCTCACTCGAGGTTCTTGCTGGGCCTACCTAAGCCCAGCCCCTTGTCTCACCCACCCTCTGTGTCCCCCCCAGACCATCAGTAATGTGCTGCTCCAGTATGCAGACATCATCTCCAAGGACTTCGCTTCCTACTGCTCCAAGGAGAAGGAGAAAGTGGTGACCTGCGGGGGCCCCTGTCCTCTTTCCCCCAACCCCACTCTGTACCCCCAGAGCATCCTTCCCCGGGCTCTGATACTTGTGTCTGCATGTACGTCCAACTGTGTGTGCGTGTCTCTGTGTCTGGCTGTGTGAGTCCGAGGAGATCTACAGGTGAGGGGACACGTCTTCAATGTGTCATCGTCTGGTTGTTGTGAATGAAGCCCTCAGGGAGTATGTATGTGAGCTTACAAAGTTTTGAGCCCATGTAGAAGAATACTGGTGTGTGACAGGAACTCCCCTTTCTGCTACTCCCAGAGGCCAGCCCTTCTGGACTCACCAGGTCCAGCCTACCCAGAGGGGAAGCTCTCCTTCCCCCTTTTGATCTCTAGAGATCCCCCCAGGACTCCCAGGGACCTGATCCCAAATGCTGTCTTCCATGCTCAGATGACCTTAGGGGACCTCAGCCTCCTCCAGACACAGACCCTGTAACCATCTGAGGTCCCTGGCCATGGGGGGTGGGGGAGGCCCTGGGGAGAGGTCCTGAGCCCTGACTCTCTTCTCTTTTTCCCTCTGCAGCCCTGCATCCTCATGAACAACACTCAGCAGCTGAGAGTTCAGCTGGAGAAGATGTTTGAAGCCATGGGAGGGAAGGAGGTGAGCCGGGGTCTGGGCAGGGTCACTATCGTCCCCATGTCCCCACGGGCCCCAGAGTTCGTACCTGATGAATTCCAGCTCAGCGACTTCATCAGACCCAAGCAAGCAGCCAAACTGTCTGAGCCTCAGTTTCCTCTCCAGCTCCTTTCCCCTGACTTGGGTGGGAAAATGCCCCATCCATGCGGATGCCCTATGAGCCTGACCTGATGTTCCTTCTCCCTCCTCAGCTGGATGCAGAGGCCAGTGACATCTTGAAGGAGCTACAGGTGAAACTCAACAACGTCTTGGATGAGCTCAGCCGGGTGTTTGCTACCAGGTGGGGGCATCTCCAGAGCTGGGAGCAGAAGGGAGGGGACAGCCCCCAGCCTGGGGCATCTGGAGACTCAGCAGATGTAGTGGCGAAGACCTCAGGCCCTTAGGAGCTATACAAAGCTGAGTTCAAGCCTAGATTCCCTGCTTACTACTGTGTGGCCTTGGGTGAGTTGTTTAACTTCTCTGAATGTTAGTTTACCCATCTATAAAGTGGGGATGATGATAACAATGGGAAAGTGTTGATCACTCAGTCGTGTCCAACTCTTTGTGACTCTATGGACTGTAGCCCACTAGGCTCCTCTGTCCATGGAATTCTCCAGGCAGGAATACTGGCGTGGGTTGCTAGGGGCTCTTCCTGACCAAGGGATTGAACCCAGGTCTCCTGCATTGCGAGCAGATTCTTTACTGTCTGAGCCACCAGGGAAACTCAGATGGTAAAGATGATTAACAGTAGTACCTGAGTAGGACCATGTGATGAAATAAACAACACAAGTAAATATCTTAGCCTGATGCCCAATTCTGCTATTAAACCCACTCCTGTTAAATGCCATGGCTCTCTGATGCTGGTGATAAAAGGTCCACAGATCAGCCTCATCCTGCCCTTCTTCCAGAGGCCAGGAAAGTCTAATCTGAGGTCCTCCTCTCTGTGTCCTCAGCTTCCAGCCACACATTGAAGACTGTGTCAAGCAGATGGGTGACATCCTCAGCCAGGTGAAAGGCACAGGCAATGTGCCAGCCAGTGCCTGCAGCAGCGTGGCCCAGGATGCTGACAATGTACTACAACCCATCATGGACCTGCTGGATAGCAAGTGAGCCAGGCTGGGTGGCCTGGGTCCACAAGGGAGGGCTGTCAAGTGGGGCCTCAGTAACCTCGGGGCTGGCCTGGAGAGGATACTCGGCATGCTTGCTGGGTGGTGGTTGGATGGTTTGGATGGGCAGGTGAGCAGTGGCATGAAGAGATGGAAAGATTGGGTTAACGGGTTAATGATTGGAAGGATCAGTGAGCGGGTCAATATTTGAATGGATGAATGGATGGTAAAAGACATGAGGGATGGATGGGTGGCTGGATGAATAGATTAAAAGAAAAATACTTAGAAAGCTGTATGGAGAGTATATGGATAAAAGGATGGATGGATAAATGGATGGATGGAGAGTTGGGTAAATATTTGGATGGATGAATAACTGTTTGGAGGATAGGTATATGGATGTATGGGTGGGCGGATGGAAGAAAGGAAAGAAGGGAGGTAGGGAAAAGTGATGGTTGCTGTTGTTCAGTCACTAAGTCATGTCCAACTCTTTGCAACCTCACGGACTGCAGCATGCCAGGCCTCCCTGTCCTTTACCATCTCCCGGAGTTTGCACAAATTCATGTCCATTGAGTCATTTCACTTTCACTTCTTTTTTTTTTTTTTTTTTTTCAAAAAATTGATAGAGGAAGCATTAGGGTTGGGGGAAGGATGATTTGGTGGAGGGTGGCTAAGTTGTTGGAAGGATCATGATGGCTTGCCCTCTGTCAACCCCATTTAGCCGGTCATGAACTCTGTTGTTTTCCCTCTCAAGGTTGTTTCCCTTCCCTAGCATTCCCTTCTTCTCCTGAGCATGGCCCCAGCCCCACCATAGCCCCTTGTCTCCAACCTTCCTATTCTAGTTCATCCCCAACTCTCTTCGTTCAAATAGAAAAATCTGGCTCTCTCTCTTGAACCCTCCACAGCTCCCCCATTGCCCTCATGCTAAGGCCCAGGCCTTCCTGCTAGATTTTGAGACTCCTTCCCAGTCTTGCTCCTGCTGATCTGCCCAGCTACCTTTCACTCTTCCCCTGTGCATCACACATTGCAGCCCCCTCAGACACCTGAGGTCTGTGTACAGGCTCTGGACAATCTTGCATGTCCATGGCATGCCTTCCCACCTTGCCCATGTAGTGAGGAGAAGGGGTTCCTCAGGTTGGGACCATCTGGGCCCTTTCTCAGACCTATCCCTTGCCCCCAGCCTGACTCTCTTTGCCAAAATCTGTGAGAAGACGGTGCTGAAGCGGGTGCTGAAGGAGTTATGGAAGCTGGTCATGAACACCATGGAGAAGACCATCGTCCTGCCACCCCTCACTGACCAGACGGTGAGGCCTGCAGGGGGCCAGAGGGGATACCTGGGCCACCTCCTCTGTGAGAGCTCAGAGAGCTTGATGTCAAAGGCACTGGGGGCTTAGAGGTCATCCAGGCACAAGGGCCATTTGAGAGTCCACCAGAAGGTCAGTGGAACCTTTCAGAAATCAGAGAGGTCACACATGGGTGAAAAGTCATAAAAAGGTCAAAAGGTCATTCAGGGGTCAGTTATTTAAGGGTCAGAGAGGTCAAGTAAAGAGAAGTCTAGGGGATATAGGGGTCATAGGAGGAACAAGTGATTGTTTAAAGGTCAGAGATTACCCAGAAAAATAGATCAGCTTGGGCGTCAAGGCAATCCATGGGTCACAGAGGTTATAGGGGTCAGTGAGTTCATCAGGGGGCTGTGAAGGTCAATCAAGAGGCAAGTAAAGGAGATACCCAGATTTCAAAGCTCAGAGGCCAATAGAACAGAATTCCAGGAGGTCAAACGGGTTATAGAGAGCACGGAAGTTAATAGAGGTCAAGCAGAGGTCCGTGGTCATCTGGAGACCAGGACATTGCCGCCGGGACTCTTCTGGGCACAGCCCAGGGATAGTGATCAGTCAGGCTGCTGGGTAGGGGTGGAGGGATTGTCATCTTCAGAAGGGTGTGGCTGGGTGCGGCTTCCCCTGGGGCGGTGTCGGGGCCTAAGGATGGTGAGGGCATGTGGTTAATGGCACAGCACAGAGTGGGAGGAAGTTTCTGGGCGGATGAGGGAGGCGTGGGAGGGGCGGCGGGGGCAACCGAGAGGCAGTGATGGTGGGGGAAGCTAGGGACCTCCAGCTGCCCGCCCACCCCACTCCTCCCCTGGACTGGGCTGGGCTGGGACACGGGGTCCGCCCGTTGGTGCCGTCTCCACCCCCTCCCTGGCTTTTCTGGGAGACTCACGGTGACTTATTCCCCCCTCCCCCACTGCCCCGCCCCCATCACGGCTGACAGATGATCGTAAGTAGAGGCCCCTCTGTCCGTCTGTCTGTCCGTCCGCTCTGTGTCTGGACTCGGCCCACCGCGT
>SJYA01003574.1:0-54375 GCA_006410615.1 Neotragus moschatus | reverse complement strand
CGGCCCACCGCGTGGCTGCACCCCGCCCCCAGCGCCCCCTCTTCACCTACTGGTCCCCCACCCACTGTCCCACCTTCTGCCTAGATGTGCCTGTGTCTGTCTGGGGCGGGGCATGGGGAGGGGCGGGGCCGGGAGGGAGGGAGGCCACGCCCCACCCCGCCCAATTAGAAGTACGGAGGAGGGGCCTTCCACCTTCCAAACCCGGGTCCACCACCTTCACATCTGCTCACATGATTTAGTTAGAATTCACCCTTACTGCCATACTGAGACGCCACCAGGATATCTGGCTCTCCCTGAAGCTAAAAGGATGTTCAGAGTCAATGGAACTTCTCTGATCTCCCTTTTCCACTCTGAACTGTTAGTAACCGTACGAACTACACCCTCACCACCCCTGGTTCCCAAAGCTCGTGGATCAGGCAGACGGCACCATCACCCCTGCCCACCCGAATGCCACCACACATGCTAACACACAGGAATCCCAGACAGGCACCCAGGTGGGGACAATGTTGTGACTCCTTGGTGTCAGGCAGACTTGGCATCAAATCTCAGCCCAGCCGTTTTCTCTGTGACCTTGGGCAGTCACTTCACCTCCCAACCTCCATTTCCTTGTCTGGGGGGGTGGGGTGGGAAAGAGGTTAATTGTAGCAGCTCTCTGAGTGTTGTTTTCAGAACCAAGCAGATGATGTGTTCAAATGCTCAACTCAGTGACTGACTGAGGCAGTGCTCGTTAAGTTAGAACTAATATTGGTGGTGGTGGTAGTGTGTAGACACACAAAAGGGCAGAGATCAGTTAGAACGACTCTGGAGTCCTCTTTTTGGGCAAGACAAGGCTGTTATAAAATTCAAGTTTTGTCCAAAACTTGCTCGGGCTCATCTCACTTCTTGTGGCTGCAGTGTCTGACTGTAACCACGCGGTGGCAGCCAGTGTGTCTGTGGGTAGAGAGCTAAGGGAATATACATTTGTTGAAGATTTCCTGTATTCCAGACCTCATGGCTATTGTTTCAGCTCACCTTCATGACACACGTTTGGATGAGATAGATATTATTATTTCCATTTTACAGATGAGGAAAGTTGAGGCTCAGAGAGGAAGAGTCACCTGGTCAAAACCACATAGTAAATATATGCCAGGATTCAAATTCAGGTCTGTCTGAACATGGAGCCCATTTACTTTCCTGTTGACTCAAAAACCAAGAGCCTCATATATACAGTAAACATAAATGGATTATATTTTGGCAGTGACTCCTCTCTCTCTCTGGCTCTGTATTTCTATTTCTCTTTCTCTCTCTTTCCTGCCTCTCTGGCTCTCACACCTTTTGAGTCAGTCATTAAGGCACACACATTATGCCCCAGCAACTCTGTCACCAGCCCACTGTGCAGTGAAGATGCCCTTTACTTCCTATCCCCATGAGTGTGTTTTCTTACCCTGGGTTCCCACCCACACAGCTTGCTAGGCTGATCACCCTGTGACATTGTCTCTGCAGGGCACCCTCTTGAGAAAGCATGGCAAGGGATTAGAAAAGGTAATGAGGGCCTCGCCTGTGCTGAGGCCCAGACTCTGCTGTGGCTGCGTGTGTGTGTGTCCGTTTGCATGGGCAGGGAGGCTAGCTGGGGTTTCATGGATAGGAGGTGGGCTCCCTAACCAAATCCCACAAAACCAGGAGTCAGAAACAAAGTGGATCCCCAAGGACATGGCTTGGAGCACGTTGTGTGTGTGCACACACAGCCCCTGTCCTCTCACAACAATGCCCAAAGGGCTAACCACAGTCCTGGGCTCAGCTGAAATTCTTCAGCCTCTGGAAGGGCCCAGACACTGGACTGCCCTGGACTGAGACATGTTTTGTTCATTCTAATGGGTGTTGGTTGTAAGGAGATGGGAGCTGTGGTAATACATGAACAGTTACCCTTGCTGTGCCCTCATACAGGAGTTGTCGTGCCTCTGTGCACACAAGGTGTGTCTCCACTTCATGAACAGAGGTTATAGGGCTTCCAGCTCACCCATCCGGCCCTTTGGAGGGCATATGTGTTCAGTATGTTCAGGCACTCTGTGCACGTATGTGCCTCCCTGTGGGGGTGGAGAGAGTGTGGGTTTGTGTGTGTGATTGTGCACACCTGGGCAAGTGTTTAGTAGTACGTGTGTGTATTTTAGCTCTTGAGTTCTTCTGCATGTGTATGCGTCTTTGTATGTTGATCCGGGTGTGTGTGTACTTAAACTTTCTGCATACCCGTGGATATGCCTGGGTGTGTGTCTGTGTATTATGTGAACTTGTGATACTTGTGTTAGTGTGTTTCTTTTGGAGTCAGGCCTGCTGGGGTAAGGCCTGGGAGTTGAGAAAGAAGAGACCCCAAGCTCTGTCTCTTTTTCCCCCCCTCCCCAAGGCACCCCATCTTGGGGCAGGCTGACTGTGGGATAGGGTACCTGTCCCCAGGCTGATTCTAGTCTCCTGGCAGTTCAGAGTCTGACCCCGAATCCCTACCAGGGGCTGAGGGGAGGTGCCTAGCTGGGGAGGGGGTCCAGCATTGGACCCAGAACCTGGGAGGGAGCTTGTGGGCTGTGTGTTGAGGGGGGCAGGAAAGCCCCACTGAATATCTTCTCAGCAGCAACCCAAACTCTGACCCTCACCTGATTCTCTCCACAGGGCAGGGTGAAATTGCCAAGCCACTCAGATGTAAGACCGGCCTCTCACTGTCTGTCTGGCTCCCACCCTCACCCCTTCCCCCCGACCCCACCCATGCCTCTTTCCACTTCTGTGATCTGTGCCGTCTGGGGGTGTACTGTGACCCTGTCTGTCGGTCTCTTCTTCCTCTGTCTGTCTGGCTTGCTCGTGAGGGGTGGCAGGGGCGGGTGGCAAGTGGGGAGGAGGGTGTGGCAGGGGAAACCGAGGCCCAGGCTGGGCTCCCGAGTACTGTGCCTTGTGACAGCCTCGGGGAATCACAGACAAGGACTAAGAAGAGTAGCTACAGCTAGGATGATAATGCTAATACCACTAGTGGCAGGGTGACTGGATCCCACTGGCCAGCTTGGAAAAGCATCAGTATGATTTCAAATATCCCAGCTGAAAATGGCCCTCCTCCCTGCTTAGCCTTGCACAAGACTCCCAGGCCACCCCAGGACCAGTAATTCAGGGCTCTAACCTCAATGATACTCAGCCCCACCCCCCACCATCCTGTAAGCTAGTATAGGTGCCCCTAGTGGCCTGGGGAGGAAACTGAGGCCCAGAGAGGGCTTGAGACGTGTCTCAGTTCACTCGGCATCATAATGGGGGGTGAGGGGCAGGATATATAGCTTCCAGGCCAGGGCCCCATCTCCCCTAGCACTGCACATGACCTTGATACCGAGTAGTAATAACTGTGAACGCTGAACAAAGACATGTTTAGTCCCAGCTAAGCCACAAATGGAATAGGATTTCCTCCATGGGAGATGGGAAAACTGAGGCTCAGAGAGGTTCAGTGACTTGCCCAGGACCACACAGCAGAGCTGGGATTTGAACCCAGGCCCACCTGGCCCATCGGAGCCATAACCAGGATGTCATCTTGCTGATGTCTGTTTTGGGGAGGAATGGGAGATGGGTCCAGAGGTGGGTGTTAAGGGGGAGGATTCTTTCTTTAAAAGTTCAGGTTAACATTCCCCTACCCACCCCCTCAGATTACTGGGGAAGTTTTCCCACAGAGGGAGTGGGCCCATGGTGGGTGGTAGGTTTCACCAGAGTCCATCCTGTGGTTTTCTCAAGGCTCCATGGCCCGGGGCTGGCAAGTCCCATTCATACCCCAAAACATCAAGCTGGGCTTCCCCCTCCCACTGCCCTGTTTTCTTCTCTTTGCCATAAACCTGGGGCCATGGTGGAGGTGGGAGGATGGGTAGTGCCCCCCACAGGACTGAGATTTCTGGGGACAAGGTCACCATCTCTTCCTCAGGACTTTCTGGGGGTTCCAAACGTCTGTCCCCAGGGTGCAACCTGGGAACAAGTTTGTCCAGAGCCTTTGGACAAGAACCAAGATGGCGTCCAGGGCTAGGGTGTCAGTGGGGGCTTGGGCACTGGGCAGGAGGGCCCCACCTTCACCAGGGTTATGTCGGTTATTACCTACAGGGAACCCAGATGATCTTCAATGCAGCCAAGGAGCTGGGTCAGCTGTCTAAACTCAAGGTGAGGCCAGGGGTGGGGGGCTTCCTGGGAAAGAGGTCTGAGAATAGTGGCGTGCTTTGCAGGCTGAAAGGACAGAAACCCTATTCAGACTGGCTTAAGCACAATTTATTTGCTCAATGTATTGTAAGGTTCAGCTTCAGATACAGCTTGATCAAGAGGAAAAAATAATTATTCAGCAAATGTTTATTGAGCACGTGTCGTGTGTCGGCCACATGCTAGGCACCGAGAGCACAGTGATGAAAAGAAAGACCCACTTGTCCAACTCCTTGGAGTTTAGTGAAGATGAGACCCATAGATAGGCAGATCTCCAGGGAAGAGTTTGCACTGCCCACCTGGCCCCTCTCTCCATCCATCCAGGACCACATGGTACGAGAAGAAGCCAAGAGCTTGACCCCGAAGCAGTGTGCAGTTGTTGAGCTGGCCCTGGACACGATCAAGGTGAGAGGCCCCTCCCCTGCCCATCCCAGGTCGGGCAAGCAGAAGTGTGGACATGAATCTAGGCTGCAAACCACCTTAATCCATTCCATTTATAAACACTCCCTGATCACCTTTCTTTGTCAGTTCCCGGCTGGCTTGAGGGCAGACCCCTGTGGACATCCCCAGCTCTGTGGGGTCAGGACAGGGTATTGGAAAGGATGGGAGAGTCCAGGGAGGGCTTTCTGGAAGACGAAAGCACATGGGAGGTGGAGTTCGAGGAATAGAAATTCACAAGGCAAAACAAATAGAGCATTCTTAGGCAGGGAACCAGCCCTTGCAAGAACATGGAGACATGAAAGGGAGCTGTGGTTTCCATGAAATAAAAAGTGTGAAGACTACTCATGTAGAAGGAAATATTTTGTTGACATGGAGAATTACAGCAAAATATGGTTGGCAACATATTAAGGAAGGGAGGTTAAGGAAAACCCTTTGAAAACTTAAAGACAGGGAGCCAGCCATGGAAAAATGGAAAATTAGGGGTGGGGACGGGGAGGACCGTCTCACCAGCAAACAGAGAAAGTGCAAAGGCCCTGAGGCAAGAGAAGACTTTGGGAAAGGTTAGGAGATTGCAGGTTAGAGCTGCAAAGGGCCTGGGAGGGGGTACAAGACATGGGTGTTATTCTGAGGGTGCTGGTAGCCCACCTGTGGGTTTGGGGCAGGGTAAGGGTGCGAATACCAGGACCTGGGTTTGTTTGTTTGAATGTTTATTTATTTATTTGGGTGTGTTGGGTCTTACTTGTGGCTCGCGGGGTCTTAGATCTTCGGGGCAGCATGTGGGATCTTCAGTTACAGCAGTGAACTCTTGGTTGCAGCATGTAGGATCTAGTTCCCTGACCAGGGATTAAAACCACACCCCTTGCATCGGGAGCGCAGGGTCTTGGCCATTGGACCATCAGGGACGTCCTGGGCCCTGGATGTTCTGAAGACCCGCCCTGTCACCCTACCTATCACAGAAGAGGGCAGCAGAGTAGGGGAGAGGCGTTGGGGCTGCCCAGCCCTAAATGCAGGTCGAAGGTCCGAGCCTGACCTCTTTCTACCCTGCTCCCCACAGCAATACTTCCATGCAGGTGGCGTGGGCCTCAAGAAAACTTTCCTGGAGAAGAGCCCAGACCTACAGTCCCTGCGCTATGCCCTGTCCCTCTACACGCAGGCCACCGACCTGCTCATCAAGACATTCGTGCAGACGCAGTCGGCCCAGGGTAAGGAGCCGCTGGTTAGCGCGAAGAAAATTCCGCCTCCCATAGGGGCAGCCCAGCCCCAAGCCCCTGCGAGGCGGTCGCCTTGGACTCAACTCTGTGACGTCACCATCCCGGGAAGAATTGACAGCTCCGGGGCGCACGTGAGCTCCATGATGTCACCGGGCCAATGAACTACAGCTTGTAGGAGCGGGACCTCTGACGTCAATAGGCCAGGAGGGAATGCATCTCCTGGGAAAACCCATGATGTCAGGGGGTCAGGATGTAATTGAAATCTGTAGAGCGGGTCCTCTGTCCGCAAGGACCAAGGAGTGATTGACAGCTGTTAGGGGCGGGACCTCGACCCCTTGGTTCTAGAGAGTGGTTGATAGCTTTAGGGGAGGGGCTTATGACGGCGGAGACAGTGATTGACATCCCTGGCAGGGGCGGGATCTCTGATGTCACGTGGCCGAGGAACGATTTTCAGTTCCCGGGGAGACCTCTGGAAGAGTAGTTGAAAGTACCCTGGGAGGGACCTCTGTACTGTCNTTTAGGGGAGGGGCTTATGACGGCGGAGACAGTGATTGACATCCCTGGCAGGGGCGGGATCTCTGATGTCACGTGGCCGAGGAACGATTTTCAGTTCCCGGGGAGACCTCTGGAAGAGTAGTTGAAAGTACCCTGGGAGGGACCTCTGTACTGTCGGGGGCTAAGGAGTGACAGCACCAGAGATGGGAGGGACGCTGACCTGGAGGGGGCAGACGGAGAGGGAGTTCTTATTTCTCAAATTCTCTCTTTCTCTTTCTTCTCTTGCCTCTGTCTCCTGTCCATCTCTGAGTTCGCACACAGCAGCTGGGGCTGGGGGGCAGGACTCCAGGGTCCTAGTTCCCCTCCCTGGGGACCCTCCTTTTCAAAACTGGCCCTAAGAGTGCAGACACGGGCGAGAAGGTTGGCCGCTAACCCAGGCTTAGTACCGGCAGTGGAAGAGGAGGCTGGGGTGAGGGGAGCTAAACCCTGCGGCCACCAGCTGCCCCCTTCCCCCCGAGTCAGCCCAGGGCTTAGGACCCTCCCTGGGCGTCGGGCCTCTGCGCTCAGCTTCGTGCCCAGCCCACGCTGCTGCTTTTAGTGTTCCTGGTGTCCCCCCGGAGCGGGAGGCTGTCTGTCTGTCCGTCTGCAGCTGACGTTTCTCTCTCTCTTGTTTCTCCTCCCTCTCACTCGCCGCCCCCTCTCCGCGCCTACCCTGCTCCCCGCCACGCACACTCGCCCTCCATCCTCGCCTCTCTCTCGCTCGCTCGTCTTTTCCCTGCCTCCACCCTCCTCTCCTTTCTCCACCTCCCCACTCCCGTGATTAGTCCATGGTGGAAAAGGGACTAGGTTTACCCTTAGTGAAGACATTTATCCTGAGAAGGGTACGTGCTTCCGCCGCCCGCCCGCCCGCGCCCGGTGCCCGGTGCCTGCACCCCTCCTGGCCCGGCTAGTAAAAGGCCCGTCCTTCCGCCTCCCAGGCCTGCGGGGCCTCGCCCAGGCCCGACTGGCTTCAGGGGTGTCTAGGCGGACCAGGGGGAAGGACGGCTTGCTGGTTCCACGTGGGGAAGGAGTAGTGATTCGAGTCGGAATCCGTTTCTCCCTAGGTGCTGCTCTTAACCCAGATCCCGGGTCCCCCAGACAGGCGCTTGCCCATCTCAGATTCCAGTTGTGCCACTCCGTGGGTGGGCGCCTCCCACAACCGGGTGTCTCCTTGAGCCTCAGTTTTCTCATCTATAAAATGAGAACAGTCAAGGACCCTAATTCATAAGATTATTTTTAGCACTAGATGAATTAAATTTAGAGCAGTTCTTGACATGTACTAGCTGGCAGCAGTTGTTAGTTGTATTATTGTTATTTTCATTTATGTCACTTTTATGAGCAAAGAAAAGGAGCATTTTTCAAGCTCTAACTCTGAGCTAGCCTTTGTGCCAAGCATTTCTCGGTATTCTAGAAGACATTCCTTTAGGTTGCCCCTCAGGGTGATCCATTATTCCATAGATGAGGAAGCTGTCTCAAAGGAGATTAAGCCCCTTGCCCAAGGAACTTTCCCCTCAAGGGGGCCTGGGATTGGGGGAGTGGGGGTAGGGTTGGAACAAGCACAGAGAGGCCTGGGAAAGACACTTCCCCTTGGAGCCAGCAAACCATGGGATGGGGGCGCCCAGCACTGCCCCCCTCCCCCTTCTTACTAGCTTTGGCCGTGATCTGCCCCCTCACCCCACCCACCACTATCCGACTCTCCCCTGGCACCTCTCAGTCTGGCCCGGATTGAGCTTGCTATGAAGCATCAGCCTGGGGTGGGGGTTGGGGGGGTGAGGCTGAGCATGTGACTGGTTGGGGGAAGTGGGGTGGGAGCCTGAGATGACAAGGAAGGCAGCCTGGGGTGAGTGGCAAAGATGAGGGGGTGCACACCCCAATACTGGGGCAGTGGGGGACTTCTGCCCCCTGAGCCTTGGTCACTAACCGCACAGAGCCAGGTAACCTGATCAACCTTGGACTGACCCATTCTCCTACCCCACCCCACCCCAACTTTTCCCCTATTCCTCCCCCCATGCATGGGGTGCTCCAGGCGTGGTAAGCTTCCTGAGGGGCAGGGGAGGGGCCTGGTGGAGGTGCTGGCGGTCACAGGTCCCCAGGCCTCACAGGATGCCCTTCCAAGAGTCACGGAGGGTTGGGGACAGAAGCTTCTAAACTGCTCTTCAGTGATCCCCATCAGAATCAATCAATCAGGATGTTTGTCATGGCTGAAATTGAAAAGTACCTTACCTTGATTCAGGCAGACTAGAGAATTTGTGAGCCTGTAACTGAAAGCCTAAGGATTGATTTGCCATCAGTAATGGCTAGATCTAGAGTCTCCAACAATGCCATTGGTCATTGGTCTCTGTTGAGACTTCTGTGGGATGAGCTCTCCCCTCACGGGGCCTTGGAGCAGCTTAACCAGAGAGAGACTCTTTGCTAAGAGTTACAACAAAAGTCCTGGGGCCAGTTCCTATTGGCCCAGATTGGGTCACATGACCATCCCTGAGCCAATCACTGAAGCCATGGCCAGGATGGAGGCTGTAGAGATAGGCCAGAGTCTGGATATGTTCTGAAGGCAGACCTGGAAGTATCTTCCACCATATCAGTACTTCGCGAGGAAGTGAAAACAAAAAAGGGGTTGAGGACTGAGGTATAGGTGCCCCTACAGTTTGAAGGTCAACAGAGGAGTAGGAAATGGAAAAAGAGAGTGAGAAGGAGAGACTAACTGTAAGATGAGAACTCGGAAAGTGTAGCCTTGTTGCAGCCAAGAGGAAAAACTGAGGCACAGAAAGCCAAAGTGTCAGATGCTGCCAAGATGGTGTGAAAGATGAAGACTAAGTCTGATGATAGGGAATGAAGAAGAGGACATTAGGCTCAGAAAAGTTAAGAGATGTGCCTGATATCACACAACAAAGTAGTGAAAGGCCGAGGATTCCCAGCCTCCTTATGAGCACCCATCTTCCCAGCCTGCCCTCAGTGCCAACCTGTCATGGCTGATGACCTGATGCCGCCAGCATATGGTGGGTGGGAGGCAGTCCACGTCCTTTCTGGTGGGTGGGAAAGAATGAAGCTCATGCCAAGCATCTTCCCCTGCCCCGCCCAGGCTCGGGTGTGGAAGACCCTGTGGGTGAAGTCTCCGTCCACGTAGAGCTCTTCACTCATCCAGGAACTGGGGAACACAAGGTCACAGTGAAAGGTGAGTAGCCTGAGATGGGAGAGAGAGTGCCTCAGCCAAGATGCACTAGATTCTAAGACTGAAACCAAACTCAAACAGGCTTAAGGAAGACTTTTTTTCATTTTAAAAAATGCCTTCATAAAACTGAAATTTTCAGAAGTATCCACCTTCAGGCACAGCTGGATCAAGAGGTACAAAGAGTGTTACAGGACTCATTCCACTTTCTCTCCCAGCTCTGCTTTCCTGTTGTGGGCTTTAATTTTCTAGTTAGAACACAGATTGGTCTGTTTTATCCAAGACCTAAAATAACAATGGCTTAAACAAGATATTATTAGATGGAATTAATCTTACTCTGGGGTAACTCTAAGAACAGTCAGCCCAGAACTGACGTGAGGGCTTCACAGTGTTGGAGATCCAGGCTCCAAACGTCTTTTGCTGTATTTTTTTTTTTCAGAGTGTAACCTCAGGTTTATTGATTATTGGCTAATTATTGTATTTTTATCCCTAATGTGTTTTCTGAACTCAGCCCCCATCAGCTTCTCAGTCTGCAGCTAGGGAAAAGAGAAAACGTAGGGCATTCTCCCTGCCTTTGGGGCATCCCTTGCTGAAAGTTGTTTGCGTCACTTTCTCTTACTTCTCATTGGCTGGAAGTTAGTCACGTGGTCATCTTTAACTACAGAAGCATGCTGGGAAATGTAATCTTTCAGCTAGGCTTCCGAAACCGCAGCTATGTACTAGGGAACCCTAAGCAGTCTTACCTTTTAATTTCCCCAACAGTGGTAGCTGCCAATGATCTCAAGTGGCAGACTTCTGGCATTTTCCGGCCATTCATCGAGGTCAATATCATTGGGCCCCAGCTCAGTGACAAGAAACGCAAGTTTGCAACCAAATCCAAGAACAACAGCTGGGCCCCCAAGTACAATGAGAGCTTTCAGTTGTAAGTCTGGGATGCTTTGGGGAACATGGCTAGGGGACATGATCCTATATGAACCTCAGGGGCCAGTAGGCAGGAGGGATGTCTCGTGGACCATGGTTTCTGGGGACGGGAACAGGAGGGATCACATCGTAAGTGGGGATGCTGGGAAGGGAGGCACCTTAGTGCAGGACTGACACCAGGATGGGGGTCACCACCTTGGGGGACACACAGGCCAGGGTCGGGGACAGTATGATATGATAGCACAGTGAAGGCTCATGAAGGGGAGAAGATGTCTGGCCAGAAGGAACATGTTGACCTGGGGCATTTCTGGGGCTAAAACTTCTGGTCTAAGAGGCGTAGGTGTTCATGATGACGCAAGAAACTTGGGGATGAGGGACTGAGGGGCATAGGGGTGGACCTCCTGGAGTCAGCGATGAGCTTTGTTGATGCTATTGGGATAGATCATCTGGAGAAATCTGTTCTGGGTGACAAGATTGGAATGTGGCTTGGTCCAGAGCATGGGGATATGTGTCATGTGGGTAGGGCTGAGATCACATCTAGATGGGGCTTTGCAACAAGCAAGAGTAATCTTGGTCAGGGGCTTCAGGGACCTAGAGGGGTGGATGATTTATAGGGAACATAAATAAGTCTGATCAAGGTATACCTGGGGCGAGGGGGAGGGTTGGCAGATCTTTGGATCATATGTGAGCCCCACTGGGGCAGGGTAACATTGGGGAGGTGTTCTTGGGGGACAGAGTGCAGCAGGGTAAGGGGGCATCAGAGCTGAAGGGAGGGGGCCCTGGAGGGACAGGAGCCTGCCCAATCCTATCAGAGAAGAGCACCTGGTCAGGGGACTTTGGAAAGGTAGGTCACCTAAAGCAATACCTGCGAACAAGAGCACCGCCTAGTAGGGGCAGATATCTCCTGGGGGTGGGCCCAAGTAGTTGAGGGCTAGGAATGCAGCCTTGGAAGGAGATGCAAGGGATCAGTGCTGGTGTAGCCGGAAAGAAGAGAGTTCTTGACTAGCCAGCATCAGGGCAGGACCCAGCAGCAGGAACTTTGTAACCTGGAGGAAGGGGAAGAGTGCTATAGTGGGTAGTTACTCATGGTGAGACATCAGGGCAGGGTTATATGGAGAGGGCATCTTGGGGGTAAGAAGAGTAGGCTAGGGAGCATGAGGGAGGGGCCACGTCAAGGGGAGAACTTGGGTTCAGATGGGAGCCTGCTAAAGGAGCTTCTGGGTGCCACATCTGGGTCAAGGTGGTGGAGGCAGCAGTTCAGCCGGCTGTGGGTGTGGGCGCTGGTATCACGGAGTGGGAACATGGGGCTCTTGGGGTGAGGATGTGGCTTGGCTGGGGGCTGGGAGTAGTTTCATGGGGGTGTCCTTGAGTGAGGAGTGAGAGAAGGAAAGGTGGAGAGAATGGGCAAGGATCATGTTAGGGAGAGGAGTTGTCAATTGATGTGGCCGTGGCCCAGCATGGGGTTGTGAGGCAAGACACCTGGGGCAGGGGCAGAGCCGGCGTATTCTCTTGGAAGGCTATGAAAATCAGTTCAGTTCAGTAACTCAGTCGTGTCGAACTCTGCGACCCCATGGACTGCAGCACGCCAGGCTTCCCTGTCCATCACCAACTCCCGGAGCTTACTTAAGCTCATGTCCATCGAGTTGATGATGCTATCCAACCATCTCATCTTCTGTTGTCCCCTTCTCCTCCTGCCTTCAATCTTTCCCAGCATCAGGGTCTTNCAGTCGTGTCGAACTCTGCGACCCCATGGACTGCAGCACGCCAGGCTTCCCTGTCCATCACCAACTCCCGGAGCTTACTTAAGCTCATGTCCATCGAGTTGATGATGCTATCCAACCATCTCATCTTCTGTTGTCCCCTTCTCCTCCTGCCTTCAATCTTTCCCAGCATCAGGGTCTTTTCCAATGAGTCAGTTCTTTGCGCACCGGGTTATGAAAATAGGATCACTCAATGTGGGCGTGGCCCAGCCTCGGAATGCCCGGGGTGGGGGGGTGGGGGGAGTGGCATGACCCGGTGAGGGAGGAGGAGTCACCGGTGGGGTTGGTTGGCCAAGGGGCGAGACCTGTCCTCACTCTCCGCCCTCCCGCAGCACGCTGAGCGCTGACACAGGCCCTGAGTGCTACGAGCTGCAGGTGTGCGTCAAGGACTACTGCTTCGCGCGCGAGGACCGTACGGTGGGGCTGGCCGTGCTGCAGCTGCGCGAGCTGGTCCAGCGCGGGAGCGCCGCCTGCTGGTTACCCCTTGGCCGCCGCATCCACATGGACGACACGGGCCTCACGGTGCTGCGCATCCTGTCGCAACGCAGCAATGACGAGGTGGCCAAGGAATTCGTCAAGCTCAAGTCGGACACGCGCTCCGCCGAGGAAGGCGGTGCCGGGCCTGCCCCCTAGTGCGGTGCACGCAGGCAGGCACCATTGCGCCTGCGCAGAGCGCGCAGGGCGGGGCGGTGCCTGCGCGCTTGGACCTCCCTGAGGGCGAGTCTCCAGGCTCTGAACGGAAGGCTTCCTGCCTCTGCGCCCTTGATTTAGTTTCCCATTCTGGGGAAAGGTGAATGGCAGTGCCCCGCCCCCTCAGGAGGCCTTGCGCTAGGGCAAGAGGAAGGAAGAAGCCACATCCCCCCTACTTGAGGCCACTCCCCCAGCGTCTAGGGGCTTTTCGAGCTGTAATGGGAGAACCAGCCGCTATGGAGGAGGCCAGGTGCCAGAGCTGTGTTACCTGGACTCCCTGCCTCCTGCCCCCTGGAAAAGCCATAAGATGGGTCCCAATCTTTGGGGCCCAAGACCAATTTGCCAAGTATGGAACTCTCAGCTCCCTTGAGGGGCGGGCCTTGGGCAAGGGGCAGGGTTTCCTGGCGCGCCCCCTTGGGTGGTGTGGGGACTGGAGGAGCTAGGGTGGTGGTTAGAGAGTCGCCCCCCCCCCCCCCACGCCAAGGTGGACCAGAGTCCCTTTTGATGTTTGTGCAAAAAATAAAACAGGGAAGGGGGGAGGATGGGATTTCAAAAGCACACGCGCTCTTGGGCGCCCAGACCCAGCCAAGGGGTCTGCTCTGGGACATCCACGCTGCCCCAGCCTCCCTACGGGGTTTTGCCTCCCCCGTTCCCCACCACATATCCAGTCCTTATATCATAGAGTTCAACCCATTCATTTGACAGATGGCAAAACCGAGGCCCAGAGAGCTTGCTTAAGACAATGCTGAGGGTTCCAGTACCACATCCCCTCCCCATTCTCTTTGGCCTGTGTGCCCCTTTGAAGGGTGAGCTGAGATCGGATAACCCGATACAGCTCCCCATTGCTGCTAACCCCCCTCAGGGGACTGCCCCAATCCTTAAAGAGGTGGGGGTTCAGGGCCAAGTCCCCCAGTGCCCCTTTCCACCTCTGGCTGCCAAGCAAAACCCCTGCCTTCACTGCTTTCCATTGGGACACCAGGGTTAGATACCTGAGAACTCTTGATCTCCCACCAAAATAGAGTGAAGGTTTGGGATTCCCTGGACCCAGTCTCCTGCCCCAACCACTTCTTCCTCCCCTAGAATGCTCCAGTCAGGAAAGAACGGAAAGAGACCAGAAACGTGAGGGGTGTATGTGTGTGTGTGAGTGAATACACAAATTTGCTGGGGAGCTTACTCCCCCCAAATTTCATTCATTCATTTAAACACACAGGCCACAGGATACCCCAGATGGCGCCTCTAGCTGCCTGAAACTCTTCCTCCACCAGGGATTTTGGGGCAATTTGGCCAAATTTATCCATTTTAGTTCACACAGGCATTTTGGGAGACATTTTGGGAAAGTTTGGCATGGCTTGTCTTTGCTCAGGATCTGTTTTTTCACATTGGACCAGTATGTGTATGCCGTGGGTTTTTTCCCACCAGACTGATAAATACAGGATTGTGCTGTACTAGGGAAAAATTTAAACAGAGGGATGAGAAGAGAGTTAACTGGGCTCCTGGAGTGATGGGGGCTACCTCAGATGGGGAAGGGCTTTCTGCGGAGGTGAAAAGTGTAAAGGAACCACCCATTGGAGAGAAAAGAGCTCCAGGCAGAGGGAACTTTGGATGCAAAGGCTTGGAAGTGGGCTGACTTGAAGCATAGCCAGGTCAGGTGGCTGGAGCTGAGTCAACCAGTGGGGTGGTAGGAGATGCTGATGAGGCTGGGGAGGCCTGCCAAGGTCTCAGACCAGGTGGGATCTGGTATAAAGCCCTGCGGAGATTTGATTTTACCTTAGAGGCTTGGGAGGCCCCAGGAGATTTTAAATCTGGGAAGAGTCTGGATTTCAGGTTTTGACTCTCCCTCTGGCTACCTCATGAAGAATAGACTGAAGTGGGGGTGGGGGTGGGAGGGAGGACAAAATGCTTTCAGGACACTGAAATTAATTCTTGGAAAGATTTTGGAGGATATATTAAAAACTATGCCTTAGAGGAGCCCCAGGGCCCCTTGGTACAGATGTCCCGATTGTGCACTGCCCAGGGGTTGAGCATCTCTAAGAAGGCCATGTGCAAACTGAGGGTTGTATGTTTATGGTAGTGGTTTCCCCATCTGTGAACAAGAGTTTGGATAAAGCTGCTGTTATTTCTAATTTACCTGAAAGTATTTGTGTGTCCCCTAAATTCCCTGGTGGCTCAGACTGTAAAGAATCCACCTGCAATGCGGGAGACCCGGGTTCGATCCCTGGGTTCGATCCCTGGGTTGGGAAAATCCCCTGGAGAAGGGAATGGCTACCCAGTCTAGTATTCTTGCCTGGGAAATCCCATGGACAGAGGAGCCTCGTGGGCTACACTCCATTGGGTCACAAAGAGTCAGACATGACTGAGCGTTTTGAGCGTGTGTAAATTCAGGCAGTTTCAGGTGACTAACGGTTCAGAATTCGAGATTAGGATGAAAGCTCTCGTTCAGGATGGTGGGGCGGGAGGGCCCCTCCGCCCCAGGGACAACGGACAGGCTGGAGGTGTCTTGCGGGGAACTCGAAGTCTCCGTCATGCAGCCCAAGAGGGAAATTTGAACTTCAGACCATCCAAGAGGTGGAGGTGGGCTGGATGGCTGACTTGGAGATGAGGAGAGGAGCAACATCCAAAGGGGAGTTAATCTGTGATTTGGAGTAGGCTGTGAAAGACTTCTTGAATGACTGGCAGGAAAAGGGCAGGGGGAGCTGAGCTTCTGCCAGAGAAAGCCAAGGTGTTTCCCAAACGCTTTATTGGGAGGTGCTCTGGTCAGGGGTGTGTAAGTGAGTGAGAGAGAGTGTGTATGTGTGTGTGTGTGTGTGTGTGTGTGTGTGTAGAGGGTTCCCCAGCACCGGCCCAGGCACATGGAGGGAGCCTCAGGGAGTATTTGTCAAATGACGTTTTCTGACTCCCAGGCTAAAACTGTTCGGGAAATTTTCTCTCTCTCCTTTCCCCCAGAGAACTCATAGTCATTCCTCAAAACTCATCACAAATACTCCCTTCTGTGGAAAACCTCCGACCCCCTCAGGGCTTCCCCAGCCAGTGTCCCTCCTCTGTCTGCCCCTCCCGCAGCCTCTGTCTCTGATGCCATGGAGCTGAGGGTATCTGTAAAAGGCGCTGTTTCCCCCCAAGAGGGGCTCTGAAGCCCCTCAAGAGCCCCAATTTCAGGGAGCAAAGGCTGGGCCCGGGGTGGGGGAGATGTCGGGGAGGGGGTGTCTAATTGAATTACATCTCAGGCAGGGAGTTCTGTGTGTGTCTGTCCATACCAACCTTCCCCTCCCACACGGATCTCAGCACCCAGGAGGTATTCCCAGCAGACTGGCTGAGCCGCAGGGCAAGGAGTAAAGAGAGGACAGAGGGGACTAGAAGTGTTTGAAATCAGAACGTCCCTCTATGGGAACGACAAGGCTCAGAGAGGAGAGAGGCCCACCCAGCATTGGATGATACCTTTGGGCTTCCACCATTTCACCTGGGATGCCCGGGGTTCTGAGCGCACATGGGGTCCCGGCATTGCATTGGGACCTTGCTCCATGCGGGGAACTCGCCCCAGATTTTCATGGATCAGGAAAAGGATAAAATAGGCTTGTAATGGGACCGGGGTGGGGTGGGGGTGACCTTGAAGGACATAGCCAATCCCCCCTCAAAAGGGAGGAGACAGTACGGACCCAAAGAAGAGAAGGGAGGGAAGCAGAGAAAAGGGGTGGGCAGACGAGCAGAGGAAGAAGTCAGAGGATCAGATCGTGCCTGGATGGGAACAGGCAGAACTTTGAAATGAAGAGAGAGCGATTCAGAGATGGGGCTGCAGAGACAGAGAAAGGGCAAAAACAGCTAGAAGGGAGAGGGACCTCCTTGCTCTCTCCAGTCCGTCCTCAAAAGATTTACCTAAAGTAAGGAGGTGCCCAGTGGCATCCCCCAATCCTGGTTCTCCAGCACTACATCCTGAAACCTCCCCATGCCCCCATCAGAGATGCAAAAAAAAAAAGGACTTAGCCAACTAGAAATCCTTGGGACCTCTCCGGCTGGGACCTCAGAGACCTTTCTGTCCACCCCCAGCAATGTCCATCTTACAGGTGGGAATACTGAGACATGGGGGCAGAGGGGAGACAGCCCAGAGTTGCCCCAATTCTGCTGCTCAGGCAGAGGGGGGGGGAACTCACTGTGGAGCTGCTCTACGTCATGACCCCTGCTGTCCCCTTGAACATCCTTTCCTAATAATTGTCAAGGACCAAAGTCATTTTCGCTGACACGTGTTGCTTTTCTCTTTGCCTTTTTTTTTTAAGAGACAAATCAAGTTGACAGTGTCAAGTAAGACCCCCTCCATCTGCCCCCCCGCCCCCCGCCCAGCCATAGTGACGCTTGTGCGAGGCACAGGTCACTGGTGGACGGTCCCTAGGCATCCCTGGTTACACAGGCAGGGAAACTCAGACCCCACCTCCAGCCCCCGCCCCTTGAGACCCTGAAACCTGGCCACGCAGTCCAGGGAGGTTCTTCCTCCACACACCTTCTCTTAGCATGTGATTGCCAATGTGAACTCAAAATGCTGTTTGTCTGATTTAATTCCATCCTGTCAGTCTGGCATCTGCACAGATGTCCCCATTTCTCTGTAAATATTGGAACAAATGTTTAAAACCAATGAAAAGTGGTCATGAATGCATGGTGTTGAGATGTTTTGCACTATTCTGACTTTTTGGTCTCTGTACAAATATTTTATTAACAGCAGACATTAAAAGAAGAAAAAGCACACAGCCTCGATGCATGGTGACCTCCTTGTCTTCCTAAATTGGCCAAAAAATCACAAAGCACCTACTGTGAGCAGCCACTGTTCAATATACTTCCTGCCCAGGAATGCAAATCATTACAACTACCATGGTCCCATTTTACAAAAAAGAAAGCAAGTCCAGGGAAGAGAGAGACTTTGGAAGGGATGGAGCCAAGATCTGAACCCAAGATACTGGGCAACTGTTGCTCTTTGCTCAAACAAGTTAAGACACAAATGCCAGGGACACACTCAAATTCCACCCACTCACCCTTGTTTGGAAGTTTCTTTTTGCTTTATTTTTTGATGTAGCAAGTGAGAATCTCTTATTATCAAGTTGGATAGACAAAGAATGAAGCTTCATTTTTCTATATATCTGAGTTTGACTTCTCTGTTGATCCCCCATCCCACCAGGGAGTAAAAATGGAATCTTACTCAACTCAGGGTTTCCTTGGTAAAGTCCGGAGATTCCTTTTGGGGTATCTTCTATAGCTTTCCTCCTAAGACCCGGGGTTGTTTCTACATTTGAGTGGCCAGGGCAAGGGCTGTGGGATCCACCCCTGGAAGGGAGTTTGATAAATGCATTTGGCTGCGAATAACAGTCAGGAAGGCTCAAAGTAAGGGACTTCCCTGGCGGTCCAGCAGTTAAGACTGCTTCCACTGCAGGAGGCATGAGTTTGATCCCTGATTAGGGAACTAGCATCCCGCATGCCGCATGCCCAAAAAAAAAAAAAAAGGGGGGGGGGGTAAAATATAAAAAGTGGCTAAACCACAGTGGCTAAACCCATAGCTCAGTAACTCTGTCCTCAAGAGAGTCTTGCATGTGGGCAAGATTGGAAGCAGCGTCAATGACATGGTATCTTCACACAGTGGGGGAATATTCTACAGCTATGAAATGGATAAGGAACACGTGTCTGCGTGACCGCTGTGCAGGCAGCCTGCAGGTCCTGAGCACCCTGCAAGTTCTTTTTAAAAATTTTTTTTTAATTAATGCTTTTTAAAAATTATTTATCTGTTTGGGTAAAAGACTCCTTACTTCTATTTCTGCAGACTCCACCTGGCTTTCAATTATTTTGATGCATTGTCTTTTGCGCTTCTTCACTTATAACAGTTTCTTCAGCAATGTCCTTTGCTGGTACTGTTAATACTTGTTGTCCATCACAGTGATGGGCTGACCTATTCCACTTGTTTGACTGGAGTGCAGATTTCCAAGCTGAATTCCATCTGTAACTATTGTGATGACGTGAGGGATTTTTGGACTTTGTTACATCATGCTGGTTCCTTGGTTGTGGCAGGCAGAATCTTATGGCACTCAAACTCTTGTGGCATGCGGGATGTAGTTCCCTGACTAGGGATCGAACCCAGGCCCCCTGCACTGGGAGCTTGGAGTCTTAGCCACTGGACCACCAGGGAAGTCCACCCTCAGGCTTTTGCTGACTGTGCCAGACTGCAGATCCATACTTCTCTCAAGACCAAGCAGTTTCCATAGCTAAGCACATAGGCTACACAACATGACTTCCTTTTCTTTTTAGCTGGGCCACAAGGGATGTGAAATCTTAGTTCCCAGACTAGGGATTGAACTCGTGCCCCTGCAGCGGAAGCATGGAGTCTTAACCATTGGACTGCCAGGAACTCGGCCCCGCCCCCCGCCCCCCAGCATGACTTCTGTGTAACTGTTTCATTCCTGACAGAGGAAAGCTGGCTTGTTTACTGCTTTCTACAAAAGGTCTTCAGCCCTTGGCCCTCTGTCTCTCAGCATGTGAAGTCCATTGTGTCACCCATGAGGCTTGGGGACTGAGGCTCATGCTTGCTGAATTGTGAGAAATAAACTTTCTTGCTCCGATGCAGTGAGTCCCACAGTTGACTCCACACCAATGGCTGAAGGACAGGCTTTTTTCTGCCATTCTCTAGGAATTGAGCTTCTTCATTCTGATAAATGAATGAAGTGTGATAATGAGTGGGAAAAAAAAGTCCTGCTGCTGCTGCTAAGTCACTTCAGTCATGTCCGACTCTGTGTGACCCCATAGACGGTAGTCCACCAGGCTCCCCCATCCCTGGGATTCTCCAGGCAAGAACACTGGAGTGGGTTGCCATTTCCTTCTCCAATGCATGAAAGTGAAAAGTGAAAGTGAAGTCGCTCAGTAGTGTCCGACTCTTCGCGACCCCATGAACTGCAGCCCACCAGGTTCCTCCATCCATGGGATTTTCCAGGCAAGAGTACTGGAGTGGGGTGCCATCACCTTCTCTAAAAGAATAAAAAAAGTCCTAGAAGGCTTCAAAGAGCATGATACTACATTTATAAAGCTCAAAAGACCTATCAGGTACAACCACAGAGATTTTGTTTAGGGATAATTAAGGGTGATTAATAAAATATGATAAGCACAAAACTTCCCCAATGGCTCAGTAGATAAAGAATCCGTCAGCAAAGCAGGAGACATGGGTTTGATCCATGAGCTGGGAAGATCCTCTAGAGAAGGAAATGGCAACCCGCTCCAATATTCTTGCCTGAAAAATCACATGGACAGAGGAGCCTGGCGGGCTACAATCCAAAGAGTCGCAAAGAGTTGGACACAACTGAGCAGCTAAGCACAGCACACACAGCTAGGTTAAAAAACTGAGAATTCTACCTTATATACATTTGCTGTTATCAAAGAGCAAAACAAAACAGGA
Source organism: Neotragus moschatus (assembly GCA_006410615.1). Lineage (NCBI taxonomy): Eukaryota > Metazoa > Chordata > Mammalia > Artiodactyla > Bovidae > Neotragus > Neotragus moschatus. The sequence continues at coordinate 34,065 of SJYA01003574.1, read as the reverse complement.
AACAAGCATCGGTGAATATGTGGTGAAATTGGAACCTCTGTGCACTGTAGGCGGTAATGCAAAATGATACACCTGTTGTGGAAAACAGTACATGGTTCCTCAAAAGATTAAACATGAAATGTAAATTGGTGTAGCCACTATGGAGAAGAGCATGGAGATTCTTTTAAAAAACTAAACACAGAGTTACCATATGACCCTGCAGTCCTACTTCTGGGCATACCTCTGGAAAAACAAAACTCTATTTCAAGAAGATACCTGCATCCCAATGTTCACAGCAGCACTATTTACAATTGTCAAGACATGGAGACGTAGCAACAGTCTCAGATATGCAGATGACACCACCCTAATGGCAGAAAGCGAAGAAGAACCAAGGAGCCTGTTGATGAAGATGAAGGAGGAGAGGGGAAAAGCTGGCTTAAAACTCAGCATTCAAAAAACGAAGATCATGGCATCCAGTCCCATCACTTTATGGAAAATAGACGGGGAAAAAAGTGGAAACAGTCTCAGATTTCATTTTCTTGGGTTCCAAAATCAGTGCAGATGGCGACAGAGTCATGAAATTAAAAGACACTTGTTCCTTGGGAGAAAAGCTATGACAGATCTAGACAGCACATTAAAAAGCAGAGACATCATTTTGCAGACAAAGGTCCGTATAGTCAAAGCTATGGTTTTTTCAATAGTCATGTATGGATGTGAGAGTTAGACCATAAAGAAGTCTAGGTGCCCAAGAATTGATGCTTTGAACTGTGGTGTTGGAGAAGACTTTTGAGAGTCCCTTGGACTGCAAGGACATCAAACCAGTCAATCCAAAAGGAAATCAACCCTGAATATTCATTGAAAGGACTGGTGCTGAAGCTGACGCTCCAATAGTTTAGCCACCTGATGTGAAGAATTAAATTTATTTACAAAAGAGAAATAGACTCAGATATAGAAAACAAACTTTTGGACCACAAAGGGGAAGTTCAGTTCAGTTCAGTTGTTGTTCAGTTGTGTCCCACTCTTTGCGACCCCATGAATCGCAGCACACCAGGCCTCCCTGTCCATCACCAACTCCCGGAGTTCACTCAGACGCACGACCATCGAGTCAGTGATGCCATCCAGCCATCTCATCCTCTGTCGTCCCCTTCTCCTCCTGCCCCCAATCCCTCCCAGCATCAGAGTCTTTCCCAATGAATCAACTCTTCGCATGAGGTGGCCAAAGTACTGGAACTTCAGCTTTAGCATCATTCCTTCCAAAGAACAGCCAGGGCTGATCTCCTTCAGAATGGACTGGTTGGATCTCCTTGCAGTCCAAGGGACTCTCAAGAGTCTTCTCCAACACCACAGTTCAAAAGCATCAATTCTTCGACGCTCAGCCTTCTTCACAGTCCAACTCTCACATCCATACATGACCACAGGAAAAATCATAGCCTTGACTAGACAGACCTTGACTAGATGGGTATAAATTGATAATTTGGGATTAAACGATACATACTACTATATATAAAAAAGATAAATAACAAGGACCTACTGTATAACACAGAGAACTATATTCAATATCTTGTAATAATTGAAAAGAATCTGAAAAAGGAATATATATGTATAAATATACATATAACTGAATCACTTTGCTGTATACCTGAAACATTCTAAATCACCTACACTTAAAAGTCAAAAATAGAATTACCAAATGATCCACCAATTCCACCCAGAAGAATAGAAATCAGGGTCTCAAAAAGATATTTGTACACCCATGTTCATAGCAGCATTATTCACAATAGCTAAAACGTGGAAGAAACTCAAGTGTCCCTCATAAGAAGAGTGGATAAGCAAAATGGGGTCCATCCAGTCAATGGAATATTATTCGGCCTTTAAAAAGAAAGCAATTCTGCAGTATGCTACAACTAGGTAAACCTTGAGGACATTATAGTGAGTGAGATAAGCCAGCTACAAAAAGACAAATACTGTGTGATTCTCATTAGATGAGGTACTCAAGACTAAACAAAATCACAGAGACAGAAAACAGAGTGGTGGTTTCCAGGGACTGGGGAAGGGAGAGTGAAGAGTTGGCGTTTAGCAGGTACAGAATATCCGTTTTACAAATGAAATAATTATGGGGATGAATGGTGGTGATGGTCCCCAACACTTAATGTATTTAATACCCCTGAACTGTACACTTAAAAATGGTTAAAATGGTAAAATTTAGCTTATATGTATTTTAACACAATTTTTAAAAATCAAGGATTAAGAGAGGAAACATAAAAACCAAGGGCAGTGGTTGCCTTGCGGAGTGGGGAAGGCAGGGAGGTGGGAGCAGGGAAGAGTGGGCGAGATGATATTAATTAAAATCTGGTCCTTTAGTGGGCAGCGGCTTTGTAGGGGTTTGTTTTATAATTTCCAACATATATTTTTGTGGTAGAGGTAGATGGTTGCCCCTCCCCCAGCACCTTCTTCCCTCCTTTAGTACAATAATAGAAGCATCATTTGTGGACATTGCTAACCAAAGGCTACATTTACCAGCCTCCCCTGTAGCTCGTGGTCATGTGACCATTTCTGGCCAATGAGGTATGAGCAGAAGCCACATGGACAAAACTAGGTCATACCCTTAAAAAGAAAGCTAGACAGGTCCTGTGTTGGACAGTGTTTGCTGTCTTTTCTCTGTCTTTAATGGCCTTTTTCTCAATCCCAGGATGGCTGTCAGAGCTCCAAAACTCCATTTGTGTATATCTCTTTTTCTCAGGCAGTTAAAAATTTCTGGAAATCTCCTTTTGCACACTATTGCCCCAGAATCAGCCACATTCATTGTCCTTGCTCCACTCTGGGATGGCCTCTGTATTAGTTACCTAACTTCTATGTAACAATTGCCTTCAAATGTACCAACTTAGAACATCAAATACTGGGACTTACCTTATGATCCAGTGGCTAAGACTGAGTTCCCAATGCAGAGAGCCCGCATTTGATCCCCGGTCAGGGAACAAGGTCCCACACGCTGCAACTGAGAGTTCATATGCGGTAACTAAAGATACCACAAGTCGCAGCTAAAAAAGATCCAGCATGCCGCAGCTAAGACCTGGCACAGCAAAATAAGTAAATATAAATACTTTTAGAAAAAAAAAAGACCAACCAATATTTATCATCTCACTGTTTCTCTGGGTCAGGGATACGCCTCTTCCTCAAAGTCTCACACAGGCCACAATCAAAACCTGTGGTTTCATGGGAAAGCTCAACTGTGGGAGGAGCTAATTCCCAATTCATTCATATGGTTGTTGGCAGGTTGATGGCTCCTTGCTGGCCATTAGCTGGGGGCTCCCCTCAGTTCTATGCCAGGGGCCTCTGCACAGGACAAGTCACAAATAGCAGCTGGCTTTATCAGAGAGAGACACAGACGTCCCAGTCCTTTGTAACCTAATCTCAGATGTGACATCCAATTACTTTTGTTATAATCTATTATTTAGGAGGGAGTCACTGTGTCCAGCCCACATCAAGGGGAAAAGATGACATGAGGGCTTGAAGACCAGGCAGAGATCATTGGGGGACATCTTGGGGGTTCCCCAACTATGACCACACTCCCTTTAGTTTTAAATTCCCACCCTAATCCTGAGGCTTACAGGAGTTTGGGCATTTTGGTCTGCCTTTTTTTTTTTCTGCTGGAAAAAATGCATTGGAACTGAATGACAATAGAGTATAATCCAACATCAGAAATAAATGGAAGATAATCCTGCCAGAAGTTTACAGGGGCTCCACTGATGATTTTCATAAAAACAGAAATGGGGTTTCTGTGTCAAAAATTAAAAGCAAAGCATTTGAGGGCCCTGGCTTACCCAACATGAAACTCCTCTTGTTGAACTTCTAAGTCATGCCCAACTCTTGGTGACCCCATGGACTGAAGCCTGCCAGGCTCCTCTGTCCATGGGACTTCCCAGGCAAGAATACTAGAGTAGGTTGCCATTTCCTTCTTCAGGGGATCTTCCCCACCTAAGGATCAAACCTGTGTCTCCTGCTTGGCAGGCAGATTCTTTCCACTGAGCCACTTGGGAAGTCCCTACATGAAATTATATACAAAACCCAACTCTGGGCATATTAAACATTGTGAAAAGCTAAATGATAAGAGATTTTAAGAGTTAGTGTAAGAGAATAGCTTTATGATGTCGGTGCCAGGAAAACTTTTTAAAGGAGACACAACAAGCATGAAAGAAAGATACAGGAAAAGATGATCAACTCAACTTCATTAAAATGAAGTATTTCAGTTCATCAAAGACACTGTGAAGAGCATGAAATGACAAGCAAATATTGGGAGTATATGTGTGCACCACACCTGACCAAAAAAAAAAAAAAAAAGAATAGTATGAGGACTTCTCTAGTGGTCCAGTGGTTAAGAATCCACCTTCCAATGCAGACAACTTGGGTTTCATCCCTGGCTGGGAAGCTAAGCTCCCGGCATATGGTGTAAGGCAACTAAGCCTGAGTGCTGCAGCTAGAGAAAGCCAGAGCCCCACAACAAACAGCCCTCAATGCACAACAAAGACCCAGTGCGGCAAGAAAGAAAAAAAAAAAGAATAGGATCTGTAAAGAACGCTGAGTTAGTAAGGGACAGATCACACCCTGCAGAACATACACTCAAGCATGTATAGGAATTTCCTGAATGGAAAACCTGATGGCTGATAAACACATGGGAAGGCACACACTTCTGGTCATCAGAGAATGAAACTGAGAGCCACAGTGGACTCTCATATCACATCATATTATATTACCAGGGCTAATATGGCCAAGCAGAACCATCTTTTCATCTTGCTTCTTCTCCCTCAGGGTCCAAGACGTCTGCTCCAGCTGGTGGTAAAGGGAGAAGGCCTGAGAAGGTCAAATGTCATCCCTTCAGGCAAGACCAAGAGGCTGTGACCATTGCTTCTATTAGGAGTCCTCCGACCAGAACCTCCTTATCGTGTGTACCTAGTTGCAAAGGATGCTGGGAAGTGTGCTCTTTGCGGCCACTTTCTCAACCATAGTTATAGTTCTATAGGAGAAAAGAACGTTACTGGGGCAAAACCAGAAGTTTCTACAAGCACAGAGAACTATATTCAATATCCTATGGTAAACCATAAGAGTGTCTCTGGTGGCTCAGATGGTAAAGAATCTGCAGCAGTGTGGGGTACCAAGGTTCAGTCCTTGGATGTGGGACGTTCCCCTGGAGTAGGAAAGAGCAACCTACTCAGTATTCTTGCCTGGGAAACCTCATGCCCAGAGAAGCCTGGCAGGCTACAGTCCATGGGGTCACATGGGGTCACATGGACACGACTGAGCAACTAACACACGTAACACAATAAACCATCGTGAAAAGGATATTTTTTAAAAAGAATATACATATATATGTATAATTGAATCACTTTGCTGTACAGCAGAAATTAACACATTGTCAACCAAGAATAAAAAATACATATTGAGTAAAAAAAAAAAAACCTAGCAGTTTCTCCCAGGTGACCCAGCTCCCAAACTCATTCACTCAGGAGTCAACACATTTTTTCTGTAAAGAGTCAAATAGTACATATCTCAGGCCATACCGCTTCTGACACCACTCCAGCTTTGCCACTGTAGCGTGAAAGCAGCCACATGTGAATGATGGCGGGGTTCAGTGATAATAGAACTTTGCTCAGAAAAACAAGCTGCTCTAGTTCAGGGGAGCACTGCTCACAGTAGTCAGGGGTTGGAAACAACCCCAGATGTCCATCAACAGATGAGTGGATGAACACAACGCAGTCCACCCAAACAGTGGAGTGTTACTTGGCTTTAAAAAGGAAAGAAGCACTGATGCATACTACAATGTAGATGAACCTAAAAAGCATGGTGAGGAAAGAAACCAGACGTAAAAGACTGCGCAGATATGATTCCATTCATATGAAACGTCCAGAGGAGGAGACAGAAAGCAGATTGCCAGGGGCTGCAGGGAGGGGCCATTGGGGAGTGCCTGCTCAAGGGTACCGGGTTTCCACTGGGGTGATGAAAATGTTCGCATAACCTGGCGAATGTATCAAATGTCATTAAATTGTACACTTTTATTGGTTACTTTGATATTATCTGAGTTTCACCAAAATGAACAATAATAAATAATTAAAAAAAAAGAAATGGGGGGCTTCCCTGCTGGCTCAGTGGTAAAGAATCTGCCTGCCAGTGCAGGAGACACAGGTTGAATCCCTCATCTCGGGAGCTCCCACATGCTGCAGAGTAACTAAGCCCGCGAACCACAACTACTGAGCCTGTGTGCAGCAACTACTGAAGCCCTCGGGCCCTGGAGCCTGTGCTCTGCAACAAGAGAGGCCACCGCAATGAGAAGCCCGCACACTGCAGCTAGAGAGGAGCTCCTGCTCACATCAACTGGAAAAAAAGCCCTCGAAGCAAGGAAGACTCAGCACAGCCAAAAATAAAATAAGTAATTTTTTAAAAAGAAATGGGGAGGGAAAAAAGGAAATTCGGACTTCGCTGGTGGTCCAGTGTTTGAGAATCCACCTTCCAAGGTAGGAGACAGTCATTTGATCCCTGGTTGGGGAACTAAGATCCCACGTGCCATGGGGCAATGAACCCTGTGTGCCGCAACTAATGAGTCTGCAATAAGGATCCTGCATGTTGCAGCAGCAGCGGCTGCTGCTAAGGTGCTTCAGTCGTGTCCGACTCTGTGCGACCCCATAGACGGCAGCCCACCAGGCTCCCCCGTCCCTGGGATTCTCCAGGCAAGAACACTGGAGTGGGTTGCCATTTCCTTCTCCAATGCATGAAAGTGAAAAGTGAAAGTGAAGTCGCTCTGTCGTGTCTGACTCTTAGCGACCCCATGGACTGCAGCCTACCAGGCTCCTCCATCCAACTGGGACCTGATAAGTAAATAAATGCTTTAAAAAAAATTTTTTTTAATGTAGCTACTATGGAGCATTGGATAAGAGTTCCTCAAAAAATTAAGCAGAATTACCATATGATCCAACAACACATTTCTGAGTGTATACCCAAAAGAACTGAAAATAAATATGGAACAGATATTTGTACATCTATGTTCATAGTAGCTTTATTCAGAATAGCCAGACAGTGGAAGCAATCCAAGTGTCTGAATAGGTAAACAAAACGCGCTCTGTACATACATGAGTGGAACTGAGGCAGGAGAGTGATGAGCTCCAGGCTGAGTAGCTGAAGTCTGTCCCCTGTGGACAGATACTCCAAAATAAAGACAATGGCAGGGACAGAGAAGAGCTGTGTCCTGTCCAGATAAAAGATAAAGAGATCACATAGTTCTTGCTCTTGAGGTTGAGGAGACCTTTCCAAGTACTCAGGTACAGAGAGGCTCCTTGGGGGCCAAAGAGGGAGGCAACGCCAGCCCATCATAGGTGATGTCAACCTTCCCATAGGCCTCTGCGCTGGAATCCATCTTGGCTAAGAGATGCGCACGCAGACAGAGGAAGGCCATGAGTTATACTAAATACAGGCTGAGAGCCAGGGAAAGCAGTGATTGGCTAGAGGAAACCGGGAAGAAAGGGCCCCATGTAAATAATTTCGACTACCACAAAGGAGCGATTCTCCGAGTCTATTCACAGGCGCGCTTTTTTTTTTTTTTTGAATCAAAATCAAATACTTTTTTATTATCTACAAGCCAACACTGAACTTACTTTATTCAAGAATGAACACAATGTACAAAAAAAGTATGCTTATATTATAAAAATAATATAAGAGAAGGAGAATAAGTAAACACTTTACTTGTTTCACCACTTTCTGTCTCTTTAAGAATTCATTTCCACAAAGCAGAAAAGCCAGGGCCTTGTCACTGGCCCCTGGCCCTTATGGTCTCCTGGTTAGCCGTCAGCGCTCTCGCTGCTGCAGCCTGGCTTCAGCCTCTGGTGGGTGAGCTGAGACCCTGCTTCAAGCCGCTGCCGGCCAAGGCCACCCAGATCAGAAAATTGTTCAGCCTTAAAACGGAAGGCACTTTTCAGACTTTCCCAGCAGTCCGGTGGTTAAGACTCCACACTCCAAATAATGGGGTCCCAGGTTCCATCCCTGGTCAGGGAACTAGATCCCATATGCAGCAACTAATAAGAGAAAGAAGGAAAAAGAATCCCACATGCCTCAGTGAAGACTGAAGATCCCATGTGCTGCAACTAACACTTGGGACAGCTAAATAAGTCGATGATTTTTTTTTAAAGGAAGGACATTCTGGTTCTTGCCGCAACATAGATGAATCTGGAAGGTACTGTGCTGAGTGGAAGAAGCTACATACAAAATGACAATCACAGCACAATTCCACTTATATGAAGTCACTAGAGTCATCAGATTCATAGAGACAGAAAACAGGATGGTGGGTGTCAGGGGCTGGGAGGGGGAGAATGGCGAGTTAGTCTCTCCTGCGGACAGAATTTCAGGTTCGGAGGATGAAAATGTTTGGAAATGGCTAGTGGTGATAGTTGCCCAGCAATGTGAATACAGTAAATGCTATAAGATTGTACTCTTTAATATGACTAATTTTCTGTTACGTGAGTTTCACCTCAATAAAAAAATTTATTTTTATATTTAGATATTTATTTATTTTTGGCTGTGCATGCGTGCTCAGTCATGTCTGATTCTTTGTGACCCCATGGACTGTACCCCACCAGGCTCCTTTGTTCATGGGGATTTTCCAGTCAAGAATACTGGATTGGGTTGCTATTTCCTCCTCCAGGGAAATCTTCCCAACCCAAGAATCAAGCCCATATCTCATGTCTCCTGCATTAGCAGGCAGATTCTTTGCCTCTGGTGCCACTTGCTGTGTCTCAAAGGTTCAGTAGCATCCCCAGGGCATGTGGGATCTTAGTTCCCTGACCAGGGATCGAACCTGAGTCCCCTGCACTGCAAGGCAGATTCTTAACCACTGGACAACCAGGGAAGTCCCAGTTTAAAACAACAACAACAACAACAACAATGAAACATGGCTGGCCAGATTTGGCCCTCAGGCCATAGTTTGCCAACCCCTGACTTAATCCATGAAAAAAATATATTTATTTTTTTATTTATTTGGCTGAGTTGGGTCTTAGTTGAGGCATGTGGGCTCTTTAGTTGTGGCATTCAAACTCTCAGTTGCAACGTGTGGGATCTAGTTCCCTGACCAGGGATGGGAACACAGGCCCCCTGGATTGAGACCTCAGAGTCTTAGATACTGGACCACCAGGATGGTACATGACTTAATCCATTTTTCTTCAATTTCCCCTCCTGGTTCTCCTCACTTCTCCCAATCTTAGGCTAAACTCTATCACCACCCTTGCTTATAGTCACCCCCCCCTCCACTCTCACCTGAACCCTCTGCTCCCCCTTAAACTATGTAACCCCACTGTCTCCCCATTTACCCACACCTCTTCGTCATGACACCTGCCAACACAGCAGGCTCTCTTAGAGAAAGTCAGCAAAATGCATACGCAGTTCCTGGAGGGTGTAACATGACTACGTGATTCCTGGTCTACGTGAGATTACATTTCATTCCGTAATTTGTTACACCGCATTATAATTATTCAATTCCCAATCCTGCAATTACATAGAAGGGTTTCCATGATTATGCAGTCTGCAATTACACAGTCATTCTTCCCACCATCACAATGGACAGGCACTAAATGAGAGGGAGTGCTGGGTTGACAGCAGCACCCGCCCCCACCCAACTCCTTTCTGGGCAGAGGCTGCAGAGCTGCAGCCACACTGCGAGAAGTCCCTGCATCGGCGTCTGCGCTCAGGTCCACAGGCCAGAGGAGCCCTCGGGAGGGAGTGGAGGGTTGGAAGGCAGAAACAATCGGAGACGTCTTGGTTTTGCTTTCACTTCACACTGCTGGCAGTGGGGCATGGAAACATCTGATATTTTGGAATTCAAATTCCCTTGTTTTCAATGACCAATTTGGAAGGCATTGAAAAGCAGTTGTGGGACTTCCCTGCCAGTCCAGGGTTTAAGACTCCATGGTTCCATAGCAGAGACACAGGTTTGACCCCTGGTCGGGGAACTAAGGATCTTGTGTGCCACATGGCATGGCCAAAACTCAAAACAACAATAAAGGAAAGGCAGTTCTGATGGAGGCAGATACAAGGTATGTGCCCCAAGCTGGAGGTTTCTAGAATCTCCCAACTGCCCCTTCTGTGAGTGTGGGGAGCTTCAGTTCCCCCTGGTAAGTCAGTTCTGTTGGAATGTTCTAGAAGGGTGTTTTCTCCCAGTTTCAGAAAGCAAAGGAGGGATCCAAGTTAGATAACAAGATGCCTACGTGTGTGCTCAGTCACCCAGTTTTGTTCGACTGTTTACGACCCCATGGACTATAGCCCGCCAGGCTCCTCTGTTCATGCGATTTCCCAAGCAAGAATACTGGAGCGGGTTGCTATTCCCTTCTCCAGCAGGATCTTCCCAACCCTGGATCAAACCTGAGTCTCTTGCGTCTCTTGCATTGACAAGTGAGTTCTTTACTACTGTGCCACCTGGAAAGCCCCATAGACAGTTAGACTGTTGTTGTTCAGTGGCTAAGTCATGTCCAACTCTTGGCAACCCATGGACTGCAGCATGCCAGGCTTCCCTGTCCTTCACCATCTCCCAGAGTTTCCCCAAATTCATAGTCAGTAATGCTATCTAACCATCTCATCCTCTGCTGCCCTCTAAATAAAACTCTGGCTCCTAGGCATCACCTCCAAGATTCTGACCTTTTCAGTTTGGAAACAGAGCCTAAGAATCTACATTTGAATCAGAGACATTTCATAGCAAAGGAAATTTTACTCACGCCATGAAGAAGTCTCTTCTAGAGGCTCATGTCTTCAAGAGGTTGAATGGAACTGGGTGTGACTGTGGACTTGTGGGGCCCAATCCTTCTCTGTTATGGACCTTCAGAGAGTACTACATGGTGTTTAATTTCTGTCCACCAGATGCCAATAGCACCCACCCCCAAGTCATGACAACCAGAAATGTCTTCAAACATCACCAAAAGCCCTGGAGAGACACAATCCAATCCAATAGTGACCCACCAAATCTTGAAATCTTAATTTAACCCCTAAGAGTTAAGATAGGGAAACATCACTCGCAACAGTAACACATGAGAAATGATTCCAGTGTTTGATGAGAGGGGACTGGACACCCTGGTAGACAATGAATAGTTAGGGTTTAACAAGAGTAAATATGGTAGTCCCTACTGAAACATCAAGCGTTCATTTCTATTAACCCAGCAATCTCATCCGTATCAACTTACGCAACCGAAATAAAAAAACCCAGTAGGAAAGATGTGTTGTTGTTGTACAATGCCGTTCACTGCCGGATTGTGATATTCTTCAGTCAGGATGATTGAGTAAATGGTGGTCTACCCTGATTCTGGTATTTTTTATTATATGTAACAATCCAAAAAGAGCTGGTAGGTGCCTGTGCTGATTAGAATGTCCACAATATGCTGTTAAAAAGAACCTTGCTGGGGGAGAAAAAAAAAAAAAAAAAACCTAGGTACAATTTGATCCTGTGTTTCTGAAATAAAAATGTGTTGTGTGGGAGAAAATACAAGCAGGCTTAACAGTTTATGTAATATGAAACTTCTTTTTCAAAACATGTATATATTTGCACCATGCATATGGGTTAAGACTGAAAAAGTTTGTCACCAGAAAGTTAAGTTGTTGTCTCTGAGGAGGTGTGATTTAATTTTGCTTTTTTTCAGTTTGCTTAGCTGTAAATTCTCATTTCTTCACTAGAATCACACACCACCTGTTATTTTGTAAAAGCCTCCGGTATATGCCTGCAAGCCCTAAGGGCTTAAGAATCTTGAAAACGTTAAAGTATTTGACCCAGAAAATGTACATGTTGTTGAGGGTGGATAAATGCCCCACTTCCCTCATCTGGGGGCTGGGACCACTCTAAGGTCAATGCTATATATTGCTCAGCCCCATCTAAGGTCCCCAGTTACTGGTAGTTAATGGCTCACTGTCACAGAGTCGGACAAATCTGAGCAACTGAACTGAATGGCTCACTGGCGACCCCTGCAGGACCCCTTCCCGCTCTTCGAGTCACTCTGGGGGTTACCTGGGGGTCATCTCTTGGATAACTCAAGTCCTCATCTCAGGGTCTATTTTTTGGAGATGCCAAACTATGACTGTGTCCTCCTCATTCTGTCCTGAGACAGTCTTGCAGCTGACCCTATAGGGTAGAGCGCGGCTGGCCATCTGTCATCCCTGCGCTATGCTGGGTAAGTTTCACGGGGCGCACTGGGGCACCAGACTCTCATTCCGCCCTCACCCGCCTCACTGGCTCCCTGCCAGCACCTGGTCTCCCATGTCTTGGCCTGAAGCAGGGGGTGGGGAGTGTGGGTGGTGTGTAGGTGATAAGCAGACCATCAGGCCAAGAAGGAAACACAGATGTATGTGAAAACCCAACCAGGAATATTTAATAAAAAAATAAGCAAGTTATCCAGAACCCGACAGGGACAGCAGTTAGTTACCCCTCAGAGGACGAGGCACCGCTGGCGGGTTCTGACATTCGTTTCAGGCTTAAGGCACGGTGAGTCCTCCAGGCTGTGCTGGGGGACGTCCTGCCCAGGCCATGGATAGCTCCCCAGTGCAGTGGAGCCCGTCCAAGGCCCCAAACACATGATCCCACCAGAGGCTTGGACAAAAGAATGCCATCAAGCAGGTAGACCACACCTGAGATGCAGGGCAGGGCGGCCAAGCAACCGAGGACGGGGGGGTCCTCGCCCCCTCCAGGGGGGCTGGGTCTAGGGGAGCCTTGCACGAGGGAATGGGGTCACTGAAACTCGTGGCTCTCCCTGTTGAGGGAAGAGTCACCCCTGCTCCTGGGCAGTGGTGGGGGGATGTTATGTCCACACACTGCAGGTGACGGGGGTGGTGCAGAAGGGAATCAAACTCAGTCAGCCCCACCGGGAGTCCGCGAGGTCAGGCACACAGCAGGCACTCAATAAGTGCTCACTGCATGAAGAAATGGAAGGACTCACCCACCTCTGGGGGGGGATCGAATGCTGACTGAGCAGCTGTTGTCCTGTTTTCTGCATCACTAGTGCAGGAGATGCTCTCTGGATGTGTGGAGAAGAAACCAATTAGAGCGAAAAGCACCTTGATTATCTTCCGCCCTAGCACCACGCTCAGCTCCCGGCACACAGCAGGCACTCCATAAGTGCACCGAGTCAGTGAGAACTTTTGTGTCACAAGTACCGGGCACAGAGTCGGTGTTCAGTATGCGTTCAAATAAATGAAAGTCTGCCTCACTTGTCCCAGAGTCTGGGATGGTGCCTTGCATACAGTAGGCACTCAATAAATACTCGCAGGAATTAAAACAGTGAATGTGTATCACTAGGGCCTGATTCTTGATGGGGGATCGATAACGCTTGATGACTGACTCCATCACTGATGGAAGGAGTAATCAAACCTCATTCACTGCCAGAGCAAGGGAACCTGGCACCCTGCGACCGATCCAGGTGTTGGGTGCACCCAGAGATGAACAGTTCCCACCCAGGCCGCCTGGCATACAGTAGGCACTCCATTAATGCTGCCTGCGTGCACGTGATTGCTGAGCAAGAGCTGGCTGGACCTCGCCCCATGCGGGGAGCCCTCCGGGGTCTGCTAGGGCCCACAGGGACCCTGCTGTATCCGGTGGGCGTGTGGGGGCCGGGCCAGCGACCGCTGCTTTGGCTCCATGGCCACCACCCCTCAGAGCTCTCAGAGCTCATCCCGGGCGGCACTGTCCAGCGGGGACTGGAGCACGTCGGAGTTCTTGGCCTCGCGGCTCAGGGCCTGCTGTTCCCGCATCTTCTGGGACTTGGCGCGGTCCCAGTCGGTCTTGACGTGCTCATTGTTCCACACGACTGAGGTCTCTGTGTCGCTCACATACCCGTCGTCCCCTGTGTAGTGCGTGGGGTAGATGAGCAGGGGCTCCACGGAGAAGGCGCGCAGGTCCCGGGGGGAGAAGTGGGCCTTGTATTCAGACCTGCAGGGGAGAAGCGGGGTAGGGGTCAAAGGCAGGTGGAGACAGAAGTGTGTGGCGAAGGGGACTCATGAAGGAAGCGCCAGAGGAAGAAGGCAGAAGAGAAGCCCCCTCCTGGGGCCTGCGAGCCTCATGCCCCCTACCCAGGCCAGCTGCACAGCGAGACCCCTGCTCCCCTTGCCCACTGCTACCCCCGCTCACACTGGGTGCTTGTCGAACATGACTGGCAAGAATTCATCCACGGGCAACATTTTGGAGAGTGGCCGGGCAGCCAGCAGCTTGCGGGCGCCTTGCAGGGAGATCACGTAGGCCAGGGTCCAGTACGAGTAGTCGGCCTCCACCAGGTTCCTCACGCGGGGCACAGCCTTCTCGGGGTGCTCCACCTGCATCCGCTTCCGGCCCACATATCTAGGGCAGAATGGGGGCTCTGTCACCCTCCGCCTGTCTACCTTCCCAAGAATGCTAACCCAGGGAACCAATGAGCCGCTGTCAGACCCTGGGATTGGGGAGTTGGGGAGCAATGAGGAGGCTGGTGTGACTGGACTTGGTGAGAACAGGCACACAGAGGTCTAGGGCCCACAAGGAGGAGAGTGGGGCAGAGAAGGAAGCTGCTCTGGGTTCAGAGGACAGTGGAACGGATGGGCAAGGTGGTGGGTTCAGGTGAAGCGGTCAGGAGTGAAGGGGACCCATTGCTACTCATTTTAATGACACATTGGTGAGTCTGAGGCTCAGAACCCGGATCAGGGCTCTGCACAGGGGAGGGATGAACCAACTCACCTACATGAGACTGTTCTGGAAATACGTTGGCCACCCTCCACTTAGAACTGGTCTAAGATCCAGGGTCCCTGGGCCACACCCCACACTAGGCACCAAAGGCTCTGCCCTGCTCCCAAGCCTTGACCACACCCATCAGGCCACACCCCAAGATCTTTAGCCACACCCCCAGGCTTCCAGGTCAAATCTTAGCCACACTGGCTAAGTAAGAGGAAGGCCCCAGTCAAGTCTCCAAGCCCTGAAAGAGCTGGCAGGCTTCCAAGACCCCTAACTTCCAGGTCAAGTATGAGTCCTCCTGCCAACTACAAGACCCAACCTATTAACCTGCAAAGGCCCTCAGAGCTAGTTTCCAGGCCACACTTCTGAGTTCCTGCCCCACCCAGGCCCGACTCACATGAGGTCCCAGTCCAGACCCTCCCGTTCCACATCCCGCATAAGGTTCATCAGTCGCCTCTTGAAGAAGATCTCGAAGCGTAAGTCATCCTCAAACACGAGTGATTTCTGCAGCCCACGGTCCACAACCTGAGGGAGGAGGCCCCGCTGAGATCTTGGACAGATCAAGCCCAGGCCTGACCCCAAAGCCAGTTCTGCCTAAGAGGTCTAGGGCACCAGGAAAAAAGCAAAAGACACACACACAGACACACACACACACACCGACACACACACACACACAGACACAGACACACACAGACAGACACACACAGACACACACCTACCCACCAGAAGTTCAGATCTACCTCTTGGCCAAAACCTTCTCCTTACAACTTGGAAGCAGATTGCACACCCTCAGCCTGGCTGCCCCTTCCCACCCCAGGGCCTGCGCCTGCCCTGTGCCTTTGATACAGAGCACCCTTCTCCCATGCAGCAGCAGGCAGGATCCCTCTCACCCTGCTGGCCTCAGTTCCAATGTCAACTAGAGATCCTTCATGACTATCACCGAAAACTGCTAGTTGAGGACGATTCATAACCCTGGACCTCTCCTGTGGGTGCCTCTCACTTATTTCAACGCTAGTCATTTTTCTGTGGTTTAGCATCAGTCTCCCCAGCTCCCAAGGCTGTGAATCCCCTGTGGGGGGCTGGGTGTGTCTTGGGGGCTGCCGTGTCCCCTGGACCAGCACCAGGCTGGGCACGCAGTCGGTACTTGACACATCTTCCCTGAATGAACGAACTTGATAATCTTTGTGACTGAAGACTGACTTCTTCATCTGGGAAAACGAGGCTCAGATTGGGAAATGCCTTCCTTGCTCACAGAGCTCACCCTGCTCAGAGGCAGGGCTGGACTTGAACCTGGATCCCCTCTAGTTCCACAGCTGCCTGGACACCACAGCCTTTGCCCCGTACCTTCCATGACGAATGTCAGAAAAAGAGAGCAACCTGGGCGAGAGTGCACTGCCTCAAACACCAAATCTGGCCTCAAGCTGGATGGTTCCAGGTTCAAAGCCCCATCTGGCATCCTCGCCCTCCCAGGGTGTCTGGTGAGCTTCTGTGGCTAATGGGATGCCAATGTGTGGGGTGTGCATTAGTTAACATCACCGTGGCTGCTGCTCCTATTAGTAAGCTCTGAGCACGGTGCCCAGGCTCTAGATACTTGACAGTGGCTGGGTAAGAAGAGGCTTCACTTGGAGGTCCCGGGCTTCAGACCCCACCTGTTTCTAGAGTCAGGCTCACCCCTCTTCAGACTCAGGACTCACATCTGCACAGTGGGAGGATGGCAGCTGCCCCACCTGGGGTTCAGGTGCCACATTCACCCAAGGAGAAAGGCTGAGTGTCCTACAGTGGTTTTTGGAAGCCTGCCTGGGGTGCAGGGGATTCCCTCCCTGAGCTGTTAAACAGGCCTGAGGAGGGGACTTTCTTGGTGGTCCAGTGGTTAAGAATCTGCCTTGTATTGCAGGGGCACGGGTTTGATCCCTGGTAGGGGAACTAAGAAAAGGCACGCCTTGGGACAGTTAAGCCTGTGAGCCACAACTAGAGACCCCGCAACTGGAGAATCCCTTAGCTGCAACGAAAAGCCCCCGTGTGAAGGGAAGATTCTGAGTGCTGCAATTAGGACCGGAGGCAGCCAATAAATAAAAATCATAATACATAAGATTTTTAAAAAAATAAAAACAAAGGCTGAGGAGGGTCCTGCCCCCACCCCCGCCCCCGCCAGATGTACCTCCTTCCAGATGTTATAGTGGCTGAGGAAGCAGCCCAGCTCGCCCTTGGTGAGGGGCCGCCCATGGTAGGGGTCCCGGTAGCCCGGCAGCATCTGGATGCCCAGAGCCTCCACCTGGCTGGTGTTCATGGCTCTGCAAGTGGGGAGGGGTCGGGGGCAGAGGAAGACTATCTATCCACAATCCCAGCAGTTAGTGAGCCTCCCTTCGCCGCCCTCTCCCAACGCATCCCGACCGGATGTGGCCTGCCTGGGTGTGGTCTATCCCCTGCGCAAGTCTGAGCACCCGACCACGCCCCGCTCCGCAGCGGCCGTCAGGGTGGTCTACACCCACCCGTGGCGCCGCCCCTCCCCCGGCAGGGTTCAACTCACTTGCCGTCCACAGCCTCCACCAGCCGGGACGCTATCTCCTGCTCTTCCAGGGCCCGCAGCATGCGTTCCCGCCGGTCCTGCCGCCGCTTCAGGTTGATCATGAAGACCTGCCGCCCACAGCCTCTGTTGGACCCTCCGGGCTGGCCCCCGGCCCCCACCCCGAGGGAAGGCCCAGCCTACCTCGTCAAAGCCCATCTTGTCCGGCGTCTTGGTGGGCACTGAGATGAACCGCGAGGGCTCCGAGGGTGGGTGCTTCACTGGGGGGCAGCAAAGCCGAGGGGTCACCAGGGGGTCATGGAGACGGAGGGCTCCAGCCTCGCTCCTGATGCCCCCTCCCCAACCTCTGCATGGCTCCATGTCACCCCAGGCTCCTCAGCCTGATGCTAGAGACCCTGCCTGACCCAGCCCCGCCCACAGACGCAGTGCCAGTCTCTCTCCTCTGCCTCTTACACTCTCTGGCTGTTGGCACTGCTCCAGACTTAGCCATCCCCTATTCCCACCTCTGGACCTTTGCACATGCTGGGCCTCTGCTGAAACCCTGTTCCTTCCTCACTTCCTTTCCCTGAGTTATCAGCTGAGATGTCTTCTTGGGGAGGGGGGCCACGCACCAACAGGAGTCTCCTGACCTCCCCAGGCTGAGTCAGGTACCTCTGGAGGCCCTCACAGCACCCGGCCTTCCGTCAAAGCCCCATTCTGCTGCCCTAAGTCCCAATTCTCTGATTATCTCCCCGGAGCTCCCCCAGAGGGACACCAGGTCCACCCACTCACGCTGGCTCCCTGGCACCCAACAAGGAGCTTGGCACCAACTCATAAATCAAGCAAAGGAATGACATTCCTCATCTGTGTTGTTCAGTCCCTCAGTCATGTCCGACTCTTTGCGACCCCATGAACTGCAGCACACCAGGCTTCCCCATCCTTCACTATCCCCTAGAGTTTGCTCAGACTCATGCCTATTGAGTTGGGGATGCCATCCAACCATCTCATCCTCTGTCGCCCCCTTCTCCTCCTTCCCTCAATCTTGAAAATGGACTAAAAAACCTCTCGAGGTTTCTATCATGAGACGATGCCATGAAATCACATGTTATTTTGGGTTAAACTGTGTCCTCCCCCCAAAAGATACACTGGCATCTTGATCGCCAGTACCTCAGAAGGCAACCTTATTTACAAATAGGATCTTTAATGAGGTCATTAGGGTGGTGGGCTCTAATCAATATGGGCTTTCCCGGTAGCTGAGACGGTAAGAATCTGCCTGAAATGCAGGAGACCCAGATTCGATCCTTAGGTCAGGAAGATCCCCCGGGGAAGGGAATGGCTACCCACTCCAGTATTCTTGCCTGGAGAATCCCCTGGACAGAGCTGCAGTCCATGGGGCCACAAAGTGTCAGACGTGACTGGGCCACTAGCACATACATGCTTGGCATGTAATCAGTATGACTGGGGTCCTTATAAAAATGAGAAATCTGGACAGAGACCCACACGGAGGGTAGACGGGGTGAAGACACAGGGAGCTGGCGGCCGTGTGATTGGAGTGGCATCTACCAGCCCAGGTATGCTAAGAATCTCAGGGTGGTCCTGAGCGCTCCCCTTTTAGCTGATGTGGGCAGTGCTCAGACCACATCCCCAGAGCCCTGTCTTGGCCCATTCCTGATGGTTTCCCATGGAAGGAGCAGATCCACAGGGGACTATGAGCCTGCTGAGGCCCAGAAAAGCCCAGCATGCCGGTGAGTGTGGCATCCACCGCCCTAAGAACAAAGGCCCCGTGTGAGCTAGCAGGGCAGACACAGGCCCCTCTGTCTGGGAGAGGCCTGGGTGAGGCCCAGAGTCCACCCGGAGCCTCCCACCTCGAAGCCTGGGCCTCCTCCTCTAGGGACACTGCACCCTGGGGCTTCTTCTTGTTCGGGACCCATCACAGCTCCCTGCCACCCCCTGCCATCCTCAGGGGACCCTGGGACCCAGAAGGGCAAGGCTTTGGGATCTGAGAATCCGGCTGCAAATCACTCTCCTGCCCTTTCTCAGTCTCTGCCTGCCCCCTTGGGATGTACGTGAGGGAAGGATCTGCCTGTGGGAAGTGGAAGTTTCTCTTTATCCTGTCTTATCAGTTCTGGGTCCAGAAAGAGCAAGGCAATGCAGCTAAGTCACAGTGATATAAAAATGCAGCACCCCTAGGGACGTCTCCCATCGTCCAGTAGCTAAGACTCCGCTTTCCTATGCAGGGGATGCAGGTTCAATCCCTAGTCGGGAAACTAAGATCCCACATGCTCTGGGCAACTAAGCCGGCACACGGGCCCGTGAGCTACAGTGGAAGATCCCAGAGGCAGCAGCTAACACCAGACACAGTAAAAAAAATTAAAAAATTGTAACATTGCTAGACCTATCATAGGGTGAAGGATTAAACTTGACCACAGAGAAGTCTGGCCTTTGCTCTCTGCTCCTGGGCAGTTGAAGACCTTGGAAATGTCTTTGTTTATTTCAGGCCTTGGGCCATAATGGGTATCTATGCCAACAGTGTAATTTAGGGTGGGGGTCTTGGCTCAGTCTCTACAGCAACTGGAGATGGGGGTCAGCCACATGGCATCAGCTGTATCTGTATGAGCCCCAGCATACGCCCTCGACGCAGAGGCTTGGGGAGCAGCCTTGGCTGGCAGTACACCATGCATGTTGCCATGCGCTAATGCTGGGAGAAGCAAGCACTGTCCACGCGACTCCACAGAGAACGGACACCAGGAATCCCTGTGCTTGGAACTCTCCTGGATGCTGCCCCACGCGCCTTTTCCCTTTGCCAAGATTGCAACTTGTGTCTTTTTGCTGTAATAAATTGTGAGTTTAATAGCTTGCAGTGAGCTCTGAGTACTTCTGTAGTAGATTATCCAACCTGAACGCGTTCTTGGGGACTCCTGATGTTGTAACTGATGTAAGAAGTGAGAGCAGTCTTGTAGATATCTCCTAACTTTGCACCCACAGAAGCATGTCTAGAACTCTCTGCAATGCTGGCAAATAAGAAATGCCCTACATGCCAGAGAAGATGGGTGAAGTGGCATATGACACAGCCAAAAGTAAATAAATCTGTAGCTGAACATCTACACGGAATACGAGACAGCAAGGCAAGGGGATGAGTCACAGCCACACTCAGCAGCCAGTGATGGCTCAGGCAGGGGCGCTGAGGGGAAGACGCCGCACTTGAGCAGCACACGGTGTGATTCCATTGGAGCGAAGCACAAAGTGGGAAAGCCTGTCAGCTGGTGGATTCGGGGCAGTGGGGACACGGGAGGGCCAGCACTCGGTCTGCATCTGGATATAAAGGGGTATAAAACAATCATCACAAGGCACACCCACGACCTGTCACTGCTCTGTGCTAAAACTCAGAGAACAGGCCTTACACTGAGCCAAGCGTATGGGGCCAACTGGGAAAGACACTCTATGAGCGGGCAGGGAAGGAAGCACGTTGCTGATTCCCCACGAACAGAGGGCATCTCTCCGAGGTGTTCTGTAAGCCTGAAATTTTACTGTAAGAAAGATCTTTGAACACATGTAAAATCACACGCATGGCCTGGGACCAGGTACCCACACACAAGTAGAGAGAAAAGAAGGTTTTCACAAGAACTGTAAAGAAGGATTTGCACAAATATCTGAAACTTCCAGACCCTCCTTCTATCTGTCCTGGGTGATCTGCTCGAGCCCTCAAAAAAGCAGGAAAATATTCATGCCTCTGTTGTGTTTGAGTTTATAACAGTGGAGTGAACAGTTTCCTAACCAGAAACAAGAATGTATGTGAAAATTTAAACTAGGACCATTAATAGTAGCCACAAAGAAGCTTCTCAGGGTCCAATCACCGAAAGGAGTTGGCAATAAGCAGAGACCCACCTCTTGTGACTACGGTGGGGTTGCCGTGCTGGGGCTGGGCAACCGCATGGGACAGACACTTGGGTGTTGAGGGCGGGGGCGGGGGGGTCTTCGCCCTGGTGACCTTGGAGCCTCCAGGTGTTATCTCAAAAGACCCAAAGTGTTAAGTGTTAGTTGCTCAGTTGTGACTGACTCTTTGTGACCCCTGTGGACTGTGGCCCGCCAGGCTCCTCTGTTCACAGAATTCTCCAGGCAAGAATATTGAAGTGGGTAGCCATTCTTTTCTCCAGGGGATCTTCCCGACCCAGGGATCGAACCCGGGTCTCCCGCATTACAGGCAGATTCTTTATAATCTGAACCACCAGGGAAGACCCCAAAGCCCCCTCTAAACAGAGAGCAGAGTGTCGTTCCATCTTCAACCACAAGGGGGAGCCATAGACAGAACCTTCTAGAAATGGATGGGGTGATGGGGACTGAGCTCCAGGACAGGGGCCTGGCCCTCCAATCCTCTCTCTGTGCAGTGGAAGGAATCGCTGTGCTACTTCACAGGCCTTCACAGGGAAGCGGGTGCTCAGCACAGGGCCAGGCCCCCACAGAAGAGGATGTTGCTCCATTGTCTGGTCGCTTCAGTGACTCCCCAGCTGGGGCAGAGGCCCCTTCCTCAAGCAGCCTCAATGGTGGCTCAGCCCTGTGCACTCAGCCCACCTCACCAGAGGTACAGGTGCTAATATAATAGCCTATGGATTTATTCGTACATGTATTAGAAAGAAATCAGCTTGCAACCACAGTAAAAATACATATTAAAGTTTCCTTTTCAAAGTATACTCAAATAAAAAAAAAGAAAGTGTCCGATAAGATAAACATAACAAATAGTGGGTCTGGGGGCTGGCAGGGACATGGGTGATGAAATGGCTGACACAGCCATGCATGTGCAGGGTCATCAGTGAAACCTCCTACCTTCCACGCTCCCACACCCTCCACGGCTCCTGCCTACCCCAGGGACAAGACCCGCTCCTAAGTCCAATGTCTGATGCCCCCACCGTGGCCCTGCCTGCTAGCTCTGTCCCCCCTTCTGCCCCACCAACCTTGCCTGTTTTCTGAGCTCACAGCCCCTCCAGCTGCCCAGCTCCTGCACAGGCTGCTCCCTCCGGCTGCAATCTCCCTTCCAGCTAACTCACCTTGCATCTTAATGCCACCCCTACCAGAAAGCTCACCCTGATTTCCCCAAGCGTGCCATGCATAGCCGCTTGCAAGCCATGTGAGCGGGGGCAACTGTTCACACTGGATTCTCAATGCCCGGCAAAGAGACACTCAATCAATGTTCACGGATAGACGCGAGATGGTGGGGAGAGGCGGGCGACGCGGCCCTCCCGGGGTGGTGCGGACAGACTCACCCATGACCTCCAGCTGCACGTGCATGAAGCTCTCGGCCTCGTCCTGGAGGGTGCTGTGTGACCGCAGCGGCACCGGCAGAAAGCCGTACACTTCCTTGTTGCAGACGTACATCTGGACCTCTGGGGCCACGGAAACAACGATGAGAACTGAACACAGACCAGTAAGGCTGCGGAGGCAGCCTCCTAGCGGCAGCATTAGCCTCACTGCCCAGCGTGGGGCCAGGGCATAAATGGGTCCAGCTGTTCCCAGCAACTGGCAGAGACCACCCCAGCACTCCATCTGGGAACTGTAGTCAGAAGAAGGGTTCACAGTGCCAGGCGAGAAGACAAAAAAACCTCCACCTTGCATGGGTAGTGACAGTCCCTGCAGGCTTCCATGACAAAGCAAACCACAGAATGCTGGGTGAATAGCAAATACTCACATTTACGCACAGAAATGAGATGCAGTTGGACAAACATGAACATCAGTACCTCTGTCTGTGTTTGTCCTTCTCTGAATAGCTAAAACATTTTTTGGAATGGCTTAAAACTTTACAACAAGCATATATATTTTTTTTAAGTGATAATCCCAGTGAAAATGATTTTCATTCAAGGTGTGTGGGTGCTAAGTCGCTTCAGTTGTGTCTCACTCTTTGTGACCTCATGGACTGTAGTCCATCAGGCTCCTCTGTCCATGGGATTCTCCAGGCAAGAATACCCGGAGTGGTTGCCATGCCCTCTTCGAGGGGATCTTCCCAACCCAGGGATCGAACCTACATCTCCTGAGGCTCCTGCATTGCAAATGGCTCCTTTATTGCTGAGCTACCAGGGAAGCCCTTCATCAAAGGGCCAGATAGTAAATGTTTAGGCTTGTGGGCCAAACTGCTCCATCTCAATAACTCAAGACTGCCTTCAGAATGTGCCCAGAAAGGGCATGGAAGCTCTGCGCCCCTCACCACACCTTACCCCATGCATCTCTTCCTGCAGGTTGTTCCGGGATTATATATACTTTTATAATAAATAGTAACCTAGCGAGTAAATGCGGAGAAGGCAATGGCAACCCACTCCAGTACGCTTGCCTGGAAAATCCCATGGACGGAGGAGCCTGGTAGGCTGCAGTCCATGGGGTCACAAAGAGTCGGACACGACTGAGTGACTTCGCTTTCACTTTTCACTTTCATGCACTGGAGAAGGAAATGGCAATCCACTCCAGTGTTCTTGCCTGGAGAATCCCAGGGACGGGGGAGCCTGGTGGGCTGCCATCTATGGGGTCGCACAGAGTCGGACATGACTGAAGTGACTTAGCAGCAGCAGCAGTGAGTAAATGAGTTTCCTGAGTTCTGTGAGCTGCTCTTGCAAATCAGCAGAACCCAAGGAAGGAGCTGTGAAACCTCTGATTTATAGCCATTTGGTCAGAAGCATGAGGGCTTCCCTGGTGGCTCAGTGGTAAAGAATCCACCTGCAATGCATGCAGGAGACACAGGAGATGTGAGTTCGATCCCTGGGTTGGGAAGATCCCCTGGATGAGGAAGTGGGAACCCATTCCAGTATTCTTGCCTGGAGAATCCCATGGACAGAGGAGCCTTGCGGGCTACAGTCCACAGGGTCGCGCGGTCAGACACAACTGAGCAACTGAGTATGCAGTAGAAGCACAGGTGACAACATGAACTTGTGGCCAGCATCTGAAGCAGGAGAGGGGTCAGTATTGTGGGCCTGAGACCTTAACCTGTGGAATCGGATGCTATCTCCAGGTGGACAGAGTCAAAACTGAAATAGAATTGAGCTGAAGTATCAGACACCTGGCTGGTGTCCTAGAACTGCTGGTTGGCATGGGAAATTTCCCCATCTCCAACATACACACACGGGAGTTGGATCCTAGAACCCAAAAGACACTCTAGCTTGTGTCCATATGAGTGAGTACAGATGGTGGGCTGCATTTGGCCCACGGGCCATGAGTTGCTGACCCATCTTTAAAATAAATGACAAGTCAGCATTCAGTGGTCTCTTTCTCTTAAGAAAAAAATTTTTTTTTTTGCCCTAAGTATACAATTAGAGAGCAATTATGGTCAACTATAGATAATTGGAAGAATATAGGAAAATATCAATAAGGAGGCTTAAAGACCTGGGGAGTGAAGTCACCCAGCAGAGCCAGGGCTGGAGAGAGAATGGGCCCTGAGGATATCACCTGAACACCTGGATATAGCTGCACCTGAAGTCATCGCTGTACTCTGTAGTGTTGGTTCTGTGAACCTTCTGTGGGCTGAGAATTGGTCCCAAAGAACCAGACAGACACCCCATGATGGCAAATCCCCTACGGGCTCACCTGCCTGCTTGCAGGAGAAGGCAAAAACAATGATGTCATCAAAGGACCAGGTGTAGTCAGGGTGCGGAGGGTAGAAGGCCAAGTTCCTGGATGCCGCCTTCCGCAGGTCGATCAGGAAGGTCGAGTGCACCATGGGGACTGCAAAGCAGCCCCGGCGGTCCCGCTTGCGGATGGGGATGTAGGCAGGCGTGCGCTTGTAGTAGCCCTGCGGGGAGTGGAGGCAGAGTTCTGCGTGGGGGGTCCCTAAAGGGCAGGCTGGAGACCAGAACAATGGGAGGCCCAGAACACCTGGAGAGTAAGACCAGGCGTCAGCTTCTGGCTGCAGTGGGCATTCCCTGAGTGCAGAGCTCTGGGCAGGGCCAAGCAATCTCCAGCTCCCAAACCTCAGTCACTGGGCAGTGACAGAGAACACAGGGAAATAGTCACTCACAGACCCAGACCAATACTTCTGATCAGAAAGGCAGCATTTGGGAAGGGAAATTAAAAACCTGAAAAGGGACCAGATACTTGAGCTTCTTTGATTTTAAAATTAAAACACCAGAAGCAGGACTTCAAAAAAGTCAGGGGGAATGTTTTAGACGTTCTAAAAGCTTCTGGAACAATCTGGAATTGTTATTTCTCTTCCTTGTACCCTTTACAAATTGGAATTGTTAGCATATAAATTTAGGCTTCTATGAATACTTTATAGATACCACTGAATTATTCACTTTTAAAATGGTGAACTTTATATTCTATGAATTATGTATCAATTCAAAACAAAAAGACAGGAAGAGATAGGATAGGCCAGCATCCTGGCTCTAGCCACCTGGCCCCCTTCCGGTGGCACAGCCCAGTTCCAGCACCTGTCCCTCACTCCCTCTGGCTTTCCCTACAACCCCACCCTCAACTCTGGGGTGGGAGGATCAGAGCCTGGCATTTTCCTGGCTTCAGTAATTGGTTCAGGTGAAGAAGGAGACTGGACAAGGTTCAGTCAGAGTGAACTAGCTGAATGCTGCTGGAATTATTCTCCAGGAGTTTGAAAATGAAGCCTCTCAAAGGAAGGAGGAAGAGGAACGTTGGCTAAACACGTGGATCAAGCCATGCCTGAAGTCCTATCCTGGCACCACCACGTCATAGCTAGGTTCGCACAGGCAAGTCACTCCCCCTCTCTGTATTTGTGTTTCTGCCTCAGGGTACTGGTGGCCAGGGGCAGCCGGTGGGGTAGAAACAATCTCAGACCATCCCCTTAAGGACTGTCACAATGGTGTTTATAAAATGTTCACGATGAGGCAGCACAGTAATAAGCTAGATTTCAAACCCAGCCCCTACTTGCTCTGTCCAGCCCCCACTACCCCCAGTCCCCTCACCTGGGATGTCATCCCACACCAGAAGTTGGAGTATGCAGCCCGGGAATCCAACATGGGGGCCACCACCGTCTTGTTCTCTGCGATGAGCAGGGTCAGTGTGTCAGGGTTGAGGATCAGGTTGTCGGCGTCCACAAACTGCAAAACACCCAACGTGGCATCAGCATGGGCCATCAGAGTCGCCCGGGCTGACATCAGCATGGGCCGGCAGAGACACCTGGGCTAGGCCATAGCTTGGAACAGCTGGGGCCGAGGCCAGAGTCCCGGGGGCCTGGGGTACTCTGAGTAGCACACGTGGCCTTGGAAGCCCCCGTGCTTCTCAACAGACAGCTCTGACTTAAGTCACCAGCAGAGTTACGATCACATGATGAAATACACTACACGGCAAGAGAAGGATGGGCCACACGGCACAAAGCAATACAAACGGGCCCCACGCACAGTGCTGGCGAGACCCCGGAAGTGACAGCGGGTGTACCACGTGGCTCCATTTATGGGAACTTTCAAGATGGGCAGCGCTGGTTGACGAGGAGGACGGCTGGGGCAGAAGCCATCTCTGCAGGGAGGGGCCGGGAGAAAGACACTTTTTTCCTATGTGAGTTAAACACCAACCAAAAATTTTGTAAAAATAGGATCTTTACGTAAGGTTCTTTTTTTCCTTTAACACTTTGAACATCGGAGTAAAAAGATGGTCACTTGTTTGTGGCAACCTGGAAGGAAATTCACCGACCCACAGACAGGGTCATCACGGGGGCGGGGGGGGGGCGGCGCGGGGAGGTGTGCACCTGCTGGTACCCCCTGTAAGGCCACACGGCAGAGTTGTTCATCACACAAGCTGGGAACGACTCAGGAGTCTAGCCGTGGAGAATCAGCTACAGAAACTCTGGCCCTGTCCCAGTGTCTGGCGACAGAGTCGAGACAAGTGAAAATCAAGCAACAGAACACAGGTAAGGATCTCTCTATCGACCGGGATGTGAAAACACAGATCACAGTATATTACAGAGAGCTGTCAGGAGGTGGGATTCTCGGTTTTTCTTTTTTTTTTTTAATGCATCTAGTCCACAGAACGTGCTTTCTGTTACCCACGCAGGGTTTTCAGAACGCTCAAATCTTTTGCTGCAAACAGCAAACCCTAGAACACCAGCCTTCTCCAGCAACGTGGGAACGGCGTTCCCATAAGGCGAGGCGCAGCTGGAGATGGGAGGTGACTGCCCCTTGGGGCAGACCGTGCAGTGCTGTGACATTCCCCGCCCAGCCGCTGCGGACATTCGAATCTGTGACCTTGGAATATACACACGGTGAAAACGGCCAGGACCGTCTGGTGGTTTCTCAGAAAGTGGAACATCGAGTTACAGTGAGTTCACTCAGAGACACAGAATGAGGAACCTGGAGACGTGGGCTTGAACGGACATTTGTGCCCCATGTTCAGCAGCATTATCCACAGAAGCCAAACAGTGGGGACAACCGTGCGGCCGTCAGCCGAGGAAAACAGAATGTGGTCCTTTCACGCACAGAACATGACTCAGCCGTGACGAAGCGTGAAGCAGAGACACACGCTGCAACACGGGCGAACTCTGAAAACGCCAGGCTGAGTGAAGTCAGACCGCATAGTTTACGAAATGCCCCGAACAGGCCAATACACAGAAACACTCAGCAGATCAGCGGCCACCAGGGACTGGGAGAATCGGGGGTGACTACTCACGGTTCCTGGGTTTCCCCTGGGGGTGATGGAACTAGTTTTGGAACCAGACAGAGGCTATGGATGCAAAACATGATGGACGTACTAAATGCCACTGATCTGGACACTTGAAAAGGGCTAATTTTATGTTATGTGATTTGCACCTCAATTAAAAAAACACAGCCAAAGTGAGTCTCTCTAGGAGGTGACATTACAAGGTATTTTTTTTTTTTCCTTAAGCTAATTCTTACTGTTTCTTGTGTATTTTCTTACAAGTAACACCCACAGTATCCATAAAAAGAGAAAAAGGGCTTTTTAATAACAATTTTCAAACACTAGGGACTTCCCTGGTGGGACAGTTCACATGGATCTGCCTGTCAGTGCAGGGGGTGGTGCGTTAGATCTCTGGTCCGGGAAGATTCCACGTGCCTGGTGTAACTGGGCCTGTATTCTACAACCACGGAGCCTGCACACCCTTGAGCCCGTGCTCCACAAGGAAGAGTAGCTCCTGCTGGCCGCAACTAGAGAAAGCCCGCGTGCAGCAATGAAGAACCAGAGCAGTAAAAAATAAACAAATAAATGCATGTACTCAGGTACTCAGTCGTGTCTGACTCTTTGCAACCCCATAGACAGAAGCCTGCTAGGTTCCTCTGTCCACGGAATTTTCCAGACAAGAATATTGGAGTGTGTTGCCAATTTCCTCCTTCAGGGGATCTTCCCAACCCAGAGATGGAACCTGGATCTCGAGTCTCCTGCATTGGCAGGCAGATTCTTTACCACGGCACCATCTGGGAAGCCCCAAATAAATGCATAAAATTATTTAAAAAAAAAACAACACTCAACAAATGATTTCACATTCCAATATGGATTACCAAAGCCCTCAGTTACAAAAATACATCAGTGTGTCAAAAGCTGCTTTGAGTTCTGAACCAGATCCCTGAGTTCCACCCAGGTTTGCTGAGGGAAAAAAGTGCAAACCAGCCAACCTCAAACCATGAAAGCAAAACCCAGGGAGGCAGACAAGGTGGCCCTGGGCTGGATGGTTCCAGGAGGTCTGAGCCCACCTCTGTCCCTCACTGGTTCTGAGACGCTACCCAGCAGGCTGTCACTTCTCTAAGCCTCCATTTTCCCATCTATAAAATGGGCTGATAAGGCACCAAGTCACAGGGCTCCCAGGAGGAGCCTGTTACCTCCTTCCTCTTCCCAGGAGATGGCTCTGTCCTCCCCACAAGGCTCACACCAGGATGTGAGATCCTTCTGGCATCCAAACATCCAGCAGGGACTGTTCTCTCAGCCTCAGAACACATCCTGAAGCCACAGCCTCATACCAGTGCCCACCCTGGCCTCCTGATGCCCCTATTCCTGCCCAATCGGCCCTGCCCCCATGGCAGCCACCGGGACTTCTAAAAATCAGAAATCAGAACCTAGCCCTCCCCTGCTCACACATCTTCCATGGCTCCCCATTACCCTCAAAGTAAAAGCCACAGCCCTCCCTCTTGGCCTGTACAGTCCAGGCCCTCCTACCACTTCAGCACCACCCCCTCCCTCCATCACTCCACTCTGGCTACACTGGCTTCCTAGCCAGTCCCTGAATGCCCCAAACTTGCTTCCTGCTCTGTTGTCTGCCTCAGACATTGACCCCCAGCTCCCACTGAGGCTGGCTCCTCTGCTCCTTCAGGTCTCCACTAGGGCCCCCTCCGAAGGGAGGTCCCCAAGCCCTGGTACCTGTGACTGTGCCCTTATTTGGAAGCGGGGTCTCTGCAGATGTAATTAAGATGGAGTTCATCCCTCTTACGCTGTTGGTGGGAACGTAAGTCGGTGCAGCCACTATGGAAAACTATGGAGACGACTCAGAAAACTAAAAATAGAATGACCATATGATCCAGCAATCCCAGATCCGGGCATATATCCAGACAAAACTCTAATCCAAAAAGACACATGCACCTCCCTGTTCACAGCAGCACTGTTCACAACGGCCAGGACACGTGAACAACCCGCATGTCCATTAACAGACGAGTGCATAAAACCATGCGTACACACAACGGGACAACGCCGTGCGCAGCAACAGGGATGCAACTAGAGAGGCTCGTACTAAGCGAGGTAAGCCGGAAAGAGAAAGGCAGACGCCATATGACGTCACTCACACGCAGAAGCTACAATATCGCACCGATGAACCTGTTCTATAAAACAGAAACAGACTCACGGACTTTGAGAGCAGACTTGCGGTTACCCAGCCGGAGGAGGGGTGGGGGTGGGAGGGGCTCGGGGTACGGGATTAGCAGATGCCAGCTATTATAGACAGGACAGATAAACAAAAAGGTCCCACTGTATAGCACAGGGAACTATACGCAATATCCCATGATAAACCACAATGGAAACGAATATAAAATAAACAAAACAATAATCACTTTAAAAAAGAGATGGGATTCATACTAGATTAGTGAAAGTGTCAGTCTCCAGTCTGTCTGACTGCGATTCTGTGGACTGTAGCTGGCCAGGCTCCTCTGTCCACAGGGAGTCTCCAGGCAAGAATACTGGAGTGGGTTGCCATTTGCCTCTACAGGGGGTCTTCCCGACCCAGGGGTTGAACCTGGCTCTCCCATACTGTAGGCAGATTCTTTACCATCTGAGCCACCAGGAAGACCAGACTAGATTAGTGCATGCATGGCAAGGCACTTCAGTCGTGTCTGACTCTTTGCGACCCTATGGACTGTAGCCCGCTGGGTTCCTCTGTCCATGGAACTCTCCCGGCAAGAATCCTGGAGTGGGTTGCCATGCCCTCCTCCAGGGGATCTTCCCGATGCAGTGATCGAAGCTTTGTCTCCCTGCAGCTCCTGCACTGCAGGCAGGTTTTTCACCGCTGCGCCACGGGGGAAGCCCCATGCTAGATTCGAGTGGGCCTTAAATGCAATGGCTGGTGACTTTATAAGAAGCGATCACGTGATCACAAACGCAGAGACTGCAGGGATGCTGCCACAAGTCAAGGAACACCCCAAGCCTCCAGAAGCTGGAAGCGGCAAGGAAGCCCCCTCCCCTAGGTTTCAGACTGCTGGCCTCCAGAAATGTGAGACAAGAGACTTGCATCATGTTAAGCCCCTGGGTGTTGGCCCTTTGTTACAGGAACCCCCGAACACTGACCACACTGCCAAGTGCCTTTCAGAGCATTGGCCGCCTTCTGATATTTCCTCGTTCGGTTTTGTTTGCTTTCTGGCCACATTCACCTTTCCTGGGAAGCTAGGAAGGTGGGGCTCAGCTTCTGCTTATTGTCACTGTGTCCCCCAGGCCTGGTGAGGAGGGCAGGCACGGGGAGTGGCTGATAGACATACACTGATTGATACATTAAAAAGGTATAGACCAGAGCTTCCCTGGTGGCCCAGCGGTAAAAAATTCACTGGCCAGTGCCGGAGACACAGGTTGGATCCCTGATCCAGGAAGGTCCCACGTGCAACTAAGCCCGGGCACCACAGTTATTGAGCCTGAGCTCTAAAGCCCACTCACTGCAACTACCTAAGCCTGTGCGCCCTGCAGCCCGGGCCCCACAACAAGAGACGACACCACCATGAGAAGCCCGTGCACCTCAACGGAAACTAGCTCCCACTGGCCACAACTAGAGAAAGGCTACATGCAGCAACCAAGACCCAGTGCGGCCAAAAATAAATAAATAAGAAGACAGAGACCAGGACTTTCCTGGTGGTCCAGTGGCTAAGAATCTGCCTGCCGATGCAGAGGACACAGGTTCTGACCCTGGTCCAGGACAATCCCACACGCCACAGAGCCGCTAAGCCAATGTACCACAACTGCTGAAGCCCATGTGGTCTAGGGGCCGTGTTCCACAACAAGAGAAACCACTGCACTGAGGAGCTCGCGCACAGCAACCAGAGAGTCGCCTGCACGCAGCACAGCCAAAAAACACTTTTTTTAAGAGAAGGAATAGATCAAAGCTTGGGGTCTGGTGCATAGATGGGAAACCACCTTAGGCACTGTTAGTCTGACATTATTACATTCAACCTCCACAGAGTTAAGCTCAGTGGTCAGTGCCCTCTGCCCATCGTACCAAGTGAGGGGACCACCCCTGGTCAAGGGGCCAGGCTGAAGGAGCTCACAGAAGACTCGTGATCTGTGGGCATGTATCCCAATATTGCACTCAAACCTCAACCAGCCCCTTCCTGCCAGGGGCCCAGGAAGGGGAAGTGAAAGTCAGGGGTCAGCAGATCAGTGTCACCAACATCCCCCAGCCCCCACCCCATCCAGAGGTCATCACCTCGACTGGGCAGATATCAGATCACTGGTGATGGTGATAAAAGGGAAGATGAACAAGTGTCCAACCACAGGGAACATAAAAACCCACTCACTCCTGATGATTAAGAACCGAGGTGGCCTAGGGTCAAGACCCAGCTCCTCCACTAACCAGCTGTGTCACCTCTGACAATTCACTTCCCCTCTTAGAGTCTCAGTTTCCCCCTCTGTAAAATGGGGTTAAGGTTGGTCTCTGACTCCCACGGTTCCGCCTTCCCTTGGAGACCCCAGACCTTCCGCTGGGGACCCCTGGGTTGGGTGGCCGAGAAACTCACCAGGATGTAATCAGCCCACATATCCCGGGCTGATTTCAGAGCCGCCTGGCGCAACTTCATGACATGCTCGTAGCGTGAGTCAGACCAGTGTTTGGGGCCCTCCTCATCTGGGTAGGACCTGCGGAGAGGCAGCTGTGAGGGGAGAAGCACAGGGCACTGTCGGAGCCCAGAGAGGCCTTGAGCTGGCTGAATGTGGAGTAGTCAGAGAGGGCCTCCTGGAGGAGAGGATGTGTAAGCTAGATCTGAAGGCTGGGAAGAAGCAAGGAGAAAATAGAGGAGGACGGAGGTATGGTATGTCCCAAGTAGGTGACACAGTGTGTGCAAAGACCCAGAGGGGAAGAACGCTTGGACAGGGGTGAGGGGCAGAAGGGCCTCTACTGCTTTGTAGGGACACGCCCCCATCTCTGAGGGGAGGGGGAGTCGAAGAAAACTGGGAGCCTGTCCTCCTAGACTCCTAGTCTGGTTTGGGCAGTGGGTGGGTACAGAACTAAAGCCTGAAAGACCGAAAGGAACTTTCCACGTTGGCCAAGGGCTCATGGGAAAGATAAACAGCTGAGCTAAGAGAGACAAGGAAT
This sequence comes from Neotragus moschatus, assembly GCA_006410615.1. Lineage (NCBI taxonomy): Eukaryota > Metazoa > Chordata > Mammalia > Artiodactyla > Bovidae > Neotragus > Neotragus moschatus. The sequence continues at coordinate 1,158 of SJYA01003574.1, read as the reverse complement.
AAAGCAGCGGGCGTCCACCACAAAGCCCAGGGAATGCAAGAATTCCAGGTGGAATAAAAAGAGGGGGTAAAAGTCCAACCAGAGGATTATGGCCCACTGGGGAAGCTGGAGGTGAGGTGGGTAGGTAGCCAGAGCCAGTGCTCAGAGCTGCAGAGCTGGACTGGAGCCTCAGGGGCTGGAGGGAGGGGCATGTCTGTCTCAGGACAATGGGAGCCATGGAGGGTGTGTGAGCAGGAACACAGCCAGGTGCAACCGGAGGAGGGGATCAGGGCAAGGCCTGGCGCTCACCTGGGCTCCTCCGATGGCCGCCACTCCACAGAGTGGTACAATCCCTTCACAGCCACCAGCCACTCCCGAAGCACTGCTGACGTGTTGTCTGCATTGTGGTCTGTGGCCACCCTGTCGGCAGAGCAGGACAGGGAGTGAAGTGAGGGAGACGGAGGCAGGACAGGCAGCAGTAAGGCCACCAGGGCTGCCACATACCAGCTGGGCCTCACACCAGCTACACAGCCCTGGGCATGACACACCCCCACCATGCCCCAGTTTCCTCATCTGTAACACAGGGGGTGAGGACTAGGACCACTTCCCTGAGTTGTAGAGGGGACTATACAAGATCATTTTGGAAAAACACATTAGATATGATGCCAGTAGTCTAGGGCATCTAGGATCTTACAACCATATTTGCTACTAAATATGTACAATTCAGTAAAAATACATTTATATCATACAGTCTGGTCCTGCCTTAACTCTCTCCTGTGAGCAGTGGGGTTGTTGTCACTCATACAAGAAACATTTCTTAAGCATCAACTAAGTGCTTGGATTATCTGGACTGGAGGGAAAAGGAATATTTGGAAGCCATCAGCTGAGAACTGTTCTCCCAAATGAATTGTTCTTCAGTTGCCAACAATGATAACACTGATGACAGTAATAACAAAATCTAACAAAATTATTATGATGATATTCACAACTCGGGGCACAAAGGCTTCACACTCATTAACTGGTTCATCTTCAAAAACAACTCAATCAGTTGTCTTAGACTCCCCACTTTTCAGATGAGAAAACTGAGGTAGGAAGCAATGAGTCATCAGCCAGATTTGTTCCTGGCCCTGCCCCATTCCGCTTCCAGGAAGGACCTGCTCCCCCCTACCCGCCGCCATC